>JBBBDQ010001324.1:1220000-1382500 GCA_037127315.1 Ascarosepion bandense
CGGATGGAACCACACCACCACCATTTTGTCACTGTCTGCGGCCATCCGCCACGGTAAAAATGAACTTGTCTAGGAACAGTGCTCAATATAATGAGTATTATAGAGCTTAATATTATTATATAGTTATGAATTAATTCATAACTATACAATAACATATATATATATATATATATATATATATATATATATATATATATATATATTGTTACGAATTTTTCTATCTATCTTTCTCTCTGTCTCTCTTGCTCTCTTTTTCTTTTATCTCAATCAGTCAGTCATACTGTCTAAAATTGTAGACAATGTATTTTACGAACAAAAACAGGAACGCGCGAGTCTTAACAGAATAGCTGCTTAGTGAAGGAAAGTGGTTTTTACTATTCAAAGTAAATGTGGGCCGGTGGCTGCATAGTAACAAATACTCGGTATGATAAACGAACTCTGATTGGTCGACAAGATGGTACGATGGAGATCAGCGGGAATTCCAAGTCAACGAGGAGAAAATTATTTTCAGTCAGTTATTTGGCCATAAACTCCCGACGAGATGAAACGTGTTTGTCAGATTGGATATGCCCAAAAGCCAAGCCAAATCTTGTAAAGTGCGCTTACAAAAGTAGTCAGGAGCAAGACAAGAAGACAAGTTCCTCACTATTTGACGAATAATATAAATCTGACAGAAACTGAATTTAAAGATTTTAATGAAAGTAAAGCCTCGTCCACTAAAGTTGAGTTATGAAACGAAGTATTCTTTGCTTAAACTTAAGACGAATGTTCGTGAAGTTTAGAAGGAAAGAAGATAGAAAAAAGGTTTATGAAAATGCCAACAGATATGCTAAGAAAATCTCCTTCAACAAATATGAAGATTAAAATATGACTGCTAGTCTCAATAATTAAAACCCATTACTGAAGAGAGATGCAGCTAACTACGATGTAGCACAGCGAGATAGCCTTGTGTCAGGCTATATATTAACCTAGAGTTCGAGAATTATAAAGAATGAAAAATAGTAATCCCAACCGGATTTTTTATCGTCGTAGAGAGACGTAACTAACCAAGATACAGCGCGATGTGATCGCCTCGTGTCAGGCTAAAATAATCAACTGAAAGTTCGAGAACTGCAAAAGTGAAAGTAGCAGTAGTTTCAGCCCCAGTAACCAATTATCGGTGAAGAGACAATAATTGTCATTGAAGCAGCAAAATATGTCGACCGTGTGTCAAGCTGAACAGCAACAAAAAAATTTAATGTTGGAAAAGAGAAAAGGAGAAAAGAAAACTAAAGTTGAGTTTTTTAACAGAACTGAATGTTATATATAAAATTATAGGGACCGGTTGACATAAGAAACTGTTTTAAAAAATATGAGGCGTCTATTTCAAACCTGGGTATCCAGTGAAAATAAGTTTTGTAATAAAATATGCGTGAATCTGTAACTTGTCTGTTTAATGTTCAGTGTGTACATAAAGAGTATGTGCTAATAATGTACACATATAGGCTCAATACCCGAAATTAATATTTGACAGGAGGAGAATCTTAAACATAAAAAATGAAACGATATGCCAAGTGTTTCGTATTGCAGCGGAAGTGAAACTGCATGAAACTACCTGTACGTTTCATGGATTCCAATGTTTCTATCATTGACAAAAAGAAATAAAGTCTATCGATTTCTTATATATTGTGGTAATTGTTCCTTTCAAAAATACATTTCTCAAAATTTTTAAAAATCCCAGAGTATGTCATGTTGTTCTTTCGTTGTAAAATCTTTTCTGGACGAAGCGGTGACCGATTCTTTCGTTTGGCTTTTACAGAAGCATTCAGTTCTATTTTCTTTCGTAAAAAATATCCCTGTCACTAAAAAATGACAGCAGTAAAGATGAAGAACATCTCAATAGTGGCTGATTGTAATTTATTGCAGGCGGGTATTCCATTGACTGCAGAAGTTAATTTCCGGTCGTATTTTTTTGTATTTCCGGTGATCAGAGGGTATCTGGTTTTCATCAATGTACCCTTTAAGATCGTTAACAAAGTAGTTTTTGTTTTTGAAACTTAGATAAAATCCGTGATACGTAAAATTTTGAGATTTTTGCCAACGGTGAAACGCCATAAATATGTTAAGAATGTAGCATCAAAAGATAATGAGGTTCGAACGGATTTTCCGGATCATTAACATTATACATAAAATATTAAAAAAACTAAATTAATGGGATGCCGAAATTAAGAGTAGATATAACGGATTATCGGTGTTAATATATTCGTCAAAATTTACAGTAACCTAACTAGCTAACTACTAATAGTTACTAATATCCACTTTGGTTGAAATCATTTTGCTCAAGTATCCCCGACACGGAATGAAATACTTATCTACAAGCAATATAAACGAATACGTCTACTATCAAATATCTTCCTTGTTCTTAGTTCATTCACGTAGTTGAAAAATCTGCAATACGCAAGATGTATCGATATCAAAATCCACATTTTCAATCTTGTCGAAATAAGTCTCTTCACTTTTGATGGATGATTACGCAGTAAGCTTAAGTTTATAACAGGTGGCTTCTAGTCATTTAATAACGTTTTATAAATACCCGACATAAATAAATGGTATATATGTGTTTTCTTCTTACCTTTTCATCCTGTGCAGTTTCTAATAAAGATGAAGACAACAATCCGAATCCGTGTAAATAATATTGAATGTCTTTGTTTTTGAAGACAGCATCCGACCGACCAAAGGCTGTCAGTCAAGCGTAATGTGGTGTTTGAAGCGAGGTATATGGAAATTACAACCCCTGTTGTTGTTATTCGATACTGTTCCTCAAAATTATTATGTCATCTTCAAATCTAAGAAGATCTTAGATCTGCAAATCTTGGAGGCATTCTCCGCCAATTTTCGAATGAAATAGTTGGATCTAAATGTGGTAAAAGGATAAATACTTATATTTAAGTACCTTGAACTTTGAAGAACACCTTCTTCTTTCTCGCCCTAATACTTCTCTCTATCCCCCCCTTCTCTCTCTCTCTCTTCCCCTATATATATATATATATATATATATATTATAAATTATAGTTTAGAACATGTACAAATTACAATTTACTACAAAAGTGTACATTTTGTTTCTACATTGAAAGAACAATGTCTCATCAGTTAGTTAATAATGATGGTAATAAACGTTAATTTTGAAACAAAAATTCAAAAATCTCACTTCCTCTTTATGTTTGGAAAATTTTTATACGAAGAGGATAGAAAAGATGGGAAAACAAAAAAGGGTCCTTCAAATATGTTATCCACTGCTTTCCTCTGTCTCTTTGTCCTTCTATCTGGCCTGTTATTATCAGGTTATCCAAGCCCTCTTTCCTCATTGCATGTCCCAGGAACTTCAGTTGTCTCTTCCTGATGCTCACTATTAATTTCCTTTTCGATTCCATCCTTTCCAAAACCTCATCGTTGTTCACATGCTCGATCCATGATATTCACTGCATCCTTCTGTAAACCCACATTTCAGTTGCTTCAAGTTTTTTCTTCATCTTCGATGATATTGTCCAACATTCACTGCCATATTGAAGAACTGACATCACATAGCAATCCAGTACTCTCTTCTTTGTTTCTACCGAAATTGTCCTGTTTCTTAATACTTTACTCAATTTCTGGAATGCTTCCTTCACCATGCCAATTCGCCTTCGGATCTGTGTCGCACTTTCTGTCTTCTGTTAGAACACTTCCTAGGTATTTAAATTTTTGTACCTGCTTGATTTTAGAGTCTCTCACCTATATTTAGTATTTTGGGTTGGCATTTTTGCTTATGACTATGCATTCAGTTTTCCTGCAGTTTATTTGTAGTCCTTTCTTGTCACTCTCTTCAGTTACCTTCTATTAGAAGGTCTTGCAATTTTCTTTCTGTCTCTGCTATCAGCACTCTATTATCTACATACCTTATATTATTTAAATTGTGGCCTCCGATGATGAATCCTGGCATAATTTCTAGGCTTCTCAGAATAGTCTCGCTAATTTATAATAAATATTCATAGCTTTATTTCTATATTGAACACCGTTTTAAATTAATGTTTTGAACGTTGTTAGTTTATATATATATATATATATATATATATATATATATATATATATATATAGGAAAAAACTACTAAAATGTTGTAAGTTTAAAAATGTATTTTCTGACAGTATTTATTTATTTATATTATTATATTTGATATTTCAGACCGTCCTCGGCCTTTCATCAAAAACAAATGATTTTAAAATTAAATTAGAAACGTATTTCGCGAGAGCGCTCGTGGAGAGAGTCTATTAGTAAACATTTACACATTAGAAAACTGCAAATGTTTACTAATAGACTCCGATTTTAGTTCTACAAACTCAGGCAGAAAGAAAGAAAAATACTGGATTTTAAAATTAAATACACACAGGCTAGGGTTAAATAGGGACTTAGGTGTTTTGAATCTTTATAAATATTTCAATAGCTAAACATTTTTTAGATACACTTAAAAGATTTTACTCTAAAACAAAATTTATAAGTATTATTAAAGATCGATTTACGTTTACAAATACTTAAAAAAAATCTGTCGCTTTCTGCGTCACGTGATGTAAACAATCTCTCCACGAACGCTCTCGCGAAATACGTTTCTAATTTAAATATTAAAATCATTTGTTTCCGAGGACGGTCTGAAATATCAAATATAATAATAGAAATAAATAAATACTGTCAGAAAAATACATTTTTAAACTTACAACTTTTTAGTAGTTTTTCCTATACATATTATTAAGACAGTATACGTGGATCATCACTATGTTATATATATATATATATAACAGAGGACAAATTTTCACAGGACCGCGACTAAATATTTACAAACCTAAACAAATGTTATATGTAAGATTATATAACATTAAAGGTTAATTCCCTTCATGCCTACCAACCACTGAACGTCTGTATCCCCCCCCTTTTTTTACACTTATAACGGAGTACTGCACAAAAAACCTGATAGAGGCGCTTGGCAACCTTGACATATTCGGGAAAGACCTTAGAATGATTAAAAACCTTTACTGGCAACAAACTGCCTGCATAAGGACAGGGAACGAGTTCAGCAGATACACAAAGATAGAAAGGGGTGTAAGATAAGGGTTTGTCTTTTAACCAGATCTATTCAACCTATACAACGAGACAATTCTGAGAGCTTGGCCTGGATTCTTCATTGGCGGCCGCAATATTGACAATATTAAGATACGCAAATGACAAAGTTTTGATAGCAGACACGGAAAGGAAACTACAAAACCTCCTGCAGGATATAGTTACAGAAAGCAGGAAGAAAGGACTACCTATCAACTACAAGAAAACTGAATGCATGGTAATCAGTCAAAAGAGGACGTTCCCAAAATGTCAACTACAAGTTGGGGATACTAAAATCAAATAGGTGCAGAAATTTAAATACATGGGAAGTGTCTCAACAGAGGACAGAATGTGTGATACGGAGATCTGAAGGTTTATTGACATGGTCAATGATGCCTTCCAGGAGTTGAGTAGAGTATTAAGAGAAAGGAAAATTTTGCTGTAAACAAAGAAACGAGTAATGGATAATGTGATGCCTGTTCTTCACTCTGGCCTCGAATGCTGAATAAACTCATCAAAGATGAAGGAAAGACTTGAAAGACGGATGCTGAGGATACCATAGACAGAACAACGCAAACAATGATGAGGTTTTGAAAAGGGATGTACACAAGTAGGAAACTGATATTTAGCATCACGAAAAGATATCTGGAGGTTTTGGGTCATTTAATGAGGAAGGGTAGCTTGGAGAGGGGGAGAGATACTAGGGAAAACAGCGCATGACATACTTCGTGGACTTAAGCAGATGGATGGTGGATCGAGGATTGAGTGGAATAACAGGAAAAGGGGTATTAAGAGCGACAAGATACAGGGAGATGTAGACGGCCATGACCACCTATGTCCTGAAGGAACAAGGCACATAAGAAAAAGGACGGATGACTAATAAACCGGGGTTTTTTATCGTTCTTATATTTCTGTATTACCATTTTATGTTAATAAGTATGTTAGATATTCTTTTGTTGTGAACTGCTTTTTAGTATGTCTGCCTTTGTCGTTCTAATAGAATGCTGTATCCCAGGAAATGTGTTTTTTTTTTTAATCATTTCACCCCGAGCAAGGCGAAAACGCCAGTGATGTGCAAGGGGTTACATAAATGTAAAAAGATTAATTTGAAAAGAGTGAGGAGTACAAACTAGTTAGAAAGGAACAACAGAAAGCTGAGAAAGCAGGTGCGATGAGAGATACATAGGTAGAGAGAAAGGGAAGGTTATACAGGGGAGGGGAGAGAGCTAGAGTCCAGTGGTTAGTAGATGAGTATTGACTTTGCATTTAAATTTCTGGAGGTTGTAGCTGTCAGGAAAGCAAGAATACGGGAGCGAGTTCCACAGGCGGGAAGTGCGAGAGAGGAAGCTGCAGGAGTAGAATTGTCGTTTGCATTTGGCTAACCTGACTGTGAATGGGTGGGACCCAGTTGCCAGTCTGGTTGCACGAGTAAACATCTGTTCAGGAGACATCAGTGACTTAAGCTCATCCGAGTAGAAGCCATGAAAGTATTTATAGAAGAGACAAAGTGAGGCCACATTTCGACGATGGGGAAGTGGCTGCAGTCGAGTCGCCAGATCAGTACCTATCACATTACAGACTCTCCTTTGGAGCTTGTCAAGAACACTGAAGAGAACAGCAGGGGCACCTGACCATAAATGGCAGCAGTACTCCATGCACGGACGGATGGTTGACTTGTATATATGCAGGATGGATTCAGGTGGAAAAAACATCCTGGATCGACATAGTGACCCAATCTTCTTTGCAGTAGATTTTGCTATGGATTCAATATAGTGGTTCCATTTGAGGTCTGAGGACAGGGTAAGTCCGAGGAGGCGTAGTGTATTACTCTCAGGGAGAATCACTTGGTCCATGCTTATGGGAGGCAGAAGAGGTTGCCTGTAATGGTTGTCAGACAACAGCTTGGACTTAGATGAATTGAAGTTGACAAGCCACTTCTTGCCCCAGTTCACCACAGAGTGTAGATCCCGCTCAAGGTCAGCAGCGAGATTATGTCTGTCCGCCACGACAGGTTTCTTACTGGAGCGGGAGTATATTGTAGTGTCATCTGCGTAGATGCCTACTTGGAACTTGTGTGTGTGTGTGTGTGTGTGTGTGTGTGTGTGTGTGTGTGTGTGTGTGTGCGTGTGTGTGTGTAGATTGCGTTATAGTGGTATCTTTCTCGCAGGCAAAGCATAACTCACCCTACTATACTGTGCAATAGACAAATTAAAAAACAAACAATGCTCGTGAGTGAAATTAGATACATAGAATTGTGTCAATCTGCCCATCGCACCCTGTATATATAGACATATGCCTTTATATGACACAATCCGAGTGAATAAGGAACGAAGAAAAATGTACAACGTCCAAAACATTAATTTAAAACAGTGCTCGATATATGATATAGAGCAACACACTTTTAAACCAGAGGCATGAAACCAAAGTAAACTGCAAACAAATTAAAGAACTAACCTTACAATCATGCTAAAAAATACTACAAAAGCCAAAGCTAGGACCCTTTAGAGACGATAAACCTTTATAGTACTCTTACATCAAATTTTACCTATTACGCACCACAAACTGTGATCTAATTTAAAGTTATATAGAAAGAAGTGATTTCTTAAAATCAAAATTGAGGTTAAATATACAAAATTAGATTAATCGTAAAAAAATGTGCTTAGATACAAAAATATTCTATAGTTATACGAGTAAACATTAAAGATAGGTTCAATCCCATCCCTTCCAACCCTTTACACTTCCTTACTCTAATAAACCCAAAGAATAAAGTTTAGCTTTGTGGTCATATAACCTACATTTCATCTTCTAATGTTAAATCTGTCTACAAAATTTCTGACACATTCATTAATCAACTATATTCCCTACCCACCCCACTTCTTTCAAGATTCTAACGGATTCTAACGGACAATTTACAAGCCTTATTCCCTTGTCGCTAATCCCCACCAACATCCTACACACAACACGCCAAATATAAGAAAAGAGGCTTTTCATTTCTTTCCACAACACCGGATGAGACATTGTAATTTCAATTTCGAAACAAAATGTACACTCTGTAGTAGATAAAAATATTTTATACATGTTCTACAATATAATTTATAATCTATCTATCTATCTATCTATATATATATATATATATATATATATAAAGTAGTGTCCTTGGTACTTGGTAAGGTTAATTCCACTGGGAATTAAATCCGATGAGAACTCAACGAGAATTTAACAGAATATTATAATGAAAAAATCTAACCGCCTCACCTCGGTTTTTTATCTTCCCATGATTCTTTTTACCTGGATAAATCTAACCAATTCATTGTTGCAGGAATTTTGGTCTGATGAGCGGTCTGTAAGAGCTCCGTGAAATAACCTATTACCAATGGATTTATATAAACATCCAACTTATTTTCCTAGATAGATAATTGTCTTCTATTTGCGCTTTACCTATTACACCCGTCTGCTTGGGTGGCTAGCCAATCCCTGTAGCAGACAACTTTTCAGGCACATTTGTGTTTATTCAATACCCACAGTATAGCCCTCCCAATGGTGTATACTGCAACCATACTAAATGAACTTTAGTTACAGTTTCTGTCATGATCTGAAGCACGCTGAACAAACCCTCAATCACGAGCATTTATGACTTTGGCTTAGCACAATTCTCAATAGCTTCCATAAGTTTCAGTTTTTTGAAAGAGCTTGGGTAAATCCATGGAATGGTTTTGCAGGCATTTTCCAAATGTGACACACGCTGGGTTCACCTCCCCCAGACCGATAAGATCAAGATGTCACTTTCCTGACAAATCGGTCATGGCAATACTCGAAACCCAGGTTTCATGTTCTATACACTCGGCCAGGCGCCAATATATGCGATAATTTTCAGGTGTACGTCGAGTTAGTCGTTTTGAATTAAGACCTTCTCGATTACATGTCTTTTATTAAAAAATATATGGAAAAATAAAAATCAACTTTAAGTCATTCCGCCACAAATATTGATGTCGTAATATCACTCGAAAAGCGTTAAAAGCACATAAAATCATATTACTGTACAATAAATAAGAATAAAAATATATAAAGTCACAGTAAAATAATTAACATAAATTAGTTTATCTTTTATTATCGCAAAATAATTTTAATAATTTTATTTCTTAACCTTACAAAATCATTTTATTTTATAATTTCTTAGAGAAAACCGCATTCATGAATAAAGAGTCCGCAATGTACTGTAAAGATTGCCAAACTGTAAACACCTACAGTATATACGTACATGTATTCGTACGTTTAGATTTTACTCTTTTCTATACTATATTAAAAACTAATATTTATTTGTTTGTAAGCTTAAAATACATTTTCATTGACCATATATATTATTAAAACTGCATTTATAAATAAAGTACAGAACTGGAAATAGTTATTTGTGGTTTAGCCTAGTGACAAGTAAATTCAGAGACAAGTAAAATACCGACGTAAGGTAAAGTCTACTTGTATAGAGAGATTCATTTACATACTTTTTCAGGCGCGTATCTCTATTGTTTTTATGAACTTCCCCAGCTACAGCGACAAAGATAAGCTTGTAGTTTATAAGAAAATGGTTATCACGAATGAATTTCCTTTTCTTAAATAAACCGTGTCATAATGACGTAATGATCCTCCTTTAAATGTGGATGTGAATTATGGATCAAAACTGAAAGGAGAATGCAATCTTTAAAGATTGAAAAAAAAAGAAGAAAATCTACGAATCAGTTAGTGGAACATTTTTCTCGTGAATTTTCATTCGCTCTCTGGCGTTTGCATATATTACTGTCACAAAAGTAGTAGAATAACGATGTTTGTCTCACTGCCTGTGTCAGACTTAAGTAAAAATTGGATGTAACAGAAGGTTATTTTTTCCAGAACGAATAACTTTTCGACAAGGTAAAGAAAAACTAGCTCCATAAAAACTAATGATTCAGTTCATAGCAGGTGAAAGTGAGAAAATTTTGTATTACTCAGTTTCACGTCAACATTTCCGGTTACTTCCAGTTTAACATCAATGTCACTTTTTGTTGCTATGACATTTTTCTTTTTTCTTTCTTTTTTTTTTCTTTTTTTTTTGCGTGGCAAGGACAATAACAAAGTCTCATCTGGTTGTACAGATATTTGACTGACTGGAAGAGAGAAAAGTTCAGATTAATATTTTTGTCTTTGGATGTTGAATAATAAACTTTAAACTTCTTAAACATGAATTTAGTTGAAGCAGGTGGCAAATGGAATTCTAGCTTTTAATATTCAATATTTAGAATTTAAGTTTTTAGTGTTTAGTCTTTGATATTTTATACTTAGTAGTTACTATTTCACATCTAGTGCTTAGATTTAAGGATGTAATATTTAGGATAGTAACGAATAAAAAACATGAGCGAGGTTTATTTTTATACGAATAAATATTTTACAATCCAGTTTAATTGGTATTTGTCTATACTTCTGGGATGCTTACGATGTTTTGGCCGTTGTAAGCTCCGGCCTTCTTCAGGTACTAGGAATTTCGGACTGAACCCTTTATTCCGAAACCTTTATATACTGGGGTATATAATTCTCATTCCATGAGCGATGACACTTCCGGATCTCATGTAGTTATCTCCCTTTAATTCAACTCTCTAAGTTATTTGATCACCACTGCTGTAGCCAGGTATTGAACTTACAACTCATTGGGTCCAATTACTGGAACTAACCAACGCTTGTATTCACTGGGCTATGTGTCCTTGATGAACAAGCTTAATTGATGTTTCGGAATTCAGAGCGTACATCCAAGCTTAATCTCTTCAAAAATGCTGCCTGGTTCTGAGGGGGCGGACTTCTAGTTATAAAATTACAATTACTTGTTCCCAGTTCGAAAAAAAAGGACTTCCGCCTAATTTAGCTTTCATTGTTTACAAGCTAATTGTATGATAAAGGTCTATTCAAAATTTCCAGACCAAAAACATTCGATGACTGTTTAATAGAAAATCATATTTGAATTGAATTTGAATTTGGGGGCGGGGAAAGTTTGCCAATGTAGATATTGACTCATCTCAATGAGGAGAGAAAAAGAATTCAAAACAGTAACGATGACCTTTTACGATGTTGTTATTTAATATTAGGTGGGCGCCTTTTGGGGCACACCGCCCATATCCGAGGCTATTTTGCTAATTATTACTCTTATGTAGGCGGCCTTTTATGGAGATGTGGGAAAAATTCTACATTTTATACATTGTTCGGTTTGTTGTCCTCACCTTTTTTACCATATTCACGATATTTCGGCCCTTTGTACTCTCTGACCTTCTTCAAGTGATTGGATATGTCGATCATTATTCTCCTTCCATGAGCCATTTCGAAGTGTCTCCAAATTTTCAATAGATTATGATCTTGATAAGAAAACCCTTATACTTGAAACCATACAACTCAATTTACTGAGGCCTTTAATTGAGAAGTTTTGCTGATTTTACAAGCACGTACAGTGTACAAATATGTTTAAATCAAATTAATGCAAAAATAACTTTCAAATATCTTAACAAAGCAATAAAATAAAAAGACAATAAATACTTTAAAACAACTTAAATTTTCTTCAAGACATGAAAATAAATAAACAGACGAGTGAATTACGATTAAAGCATTTCATTTACAGGAATTATGATTATTTTCTATCTTTCAATGTCCTTCAGAATCTTTCATTCACTTTTATTTTTCACTCTTTTTTCTTCTCTTTTTAACCTTTTAACTTTTTTTTTATTTTAGAATTTCTTTTCTTCATAAGTTCTTTTCTTATATTCAATTTTCCCATTCTTTCTTATAGTTTTTTTTTTTTTAAGTTTCCTTCTTTCCTTCATTCCGACCTACCTTCCTTCTTTCCTTTCTTCCTTGCTTCGATCTTTCGTTAGTTCGTTCGTTCGTTCGTTCGTTCCTTCGTTCCTTCCTTCCTTCCTTCGTTCCTTTCTTTATTCATTCTTTCTTTTCTTTCGTTATTTATCCTTCTTTTTTTCTTTACATTTTAGTCTATTCTTTTATTTATTTATTTTTAGTCTTTTCTTTATTCCTTCGGGTCTTTCTTTCTGGTTTCTATCATAGTTCTTTCCTTCTATCATTTCTTTCTTTAGTATTTTCCTTCCTTTCTTCCTTCCTTCCTACTAATTGTTGACCAACTGAAATACCATAGTGCCTGTTTTGAGATTATTGTGAATTTTCTCGCTGTCGCCACAGGTGACGTAAAATTATTTTCATAATTTAAACGAAGATTGCAATTTAAACATTATAATTTTCAAAGACAAGCTTTGAAATTCTATAAATTATTACAAATTACTCTAAATTGATTTAATATAAAAACTAAAATTAATTAAAATGTCACAATTTATAATTGAAAAAGAAATGAATTCCAAAATGAATTCCCTTTCTTGCAGACAGATTTTGATATTGCCTCTTGTTACGAAAGAAATTTCAGGATACGAAAGGCGAAAATTTCAAAATACGTGCTGCTACTCGCTACTCCCAAAGTCGACCTCATTGCCTTCTCAAGTGCCTCCTCATTCTCGATAATGCAAACGTCTCGAAGATGATATCCTGAAGGAGTTCTCGTTTATTAAGATGCTGTACAACCCATCTAATACCACCTCTATTCTCCAGCCCATGGAGCAACAAGTCATTTCGAACTTCAAGAAACTATAGCCGAAACACCTGTTCAAAAGGTGTTTCGACATCACTGAAAACACCCAGGTTACCCTTCGTGAGTTTTGGAAGCAGCACTTCGATATTGTTGTTTGCCTCAAGATAGTCGACATGGTTTGGCAGGAGGTGATCAGACGTACCCTTAATGCGGCTTGGAGAAAGCTGTGGCCCGATGCTGTTGCCTCACGAGATTCTGAGGGGTTCGAGGTGGAGGCTTGGAACCGATTAGGGCATTTATAGGGTTAAAAGCGTCTCTAATTAAGAAATTTTCACATTACGAAACGACTTCCAAAATGAATTAATTTCGTAAGTAGAGGTTCCACTGTACTATTATTGTATTCCTTATCAGTATGAAAACTTACGCGCAAATGCTATTGGTAAAGGTATCATTCCGTCACATCTCCATCCAGCTACGGGGTAAATAGCAGGACAGATTGGGTTTTATAGCCTTGGTTGGTAACCAATCCTACCGGAGCAAATAATGGCAACCTACTGCGGAAATTCTTCTGCGCAATCAGTCATGTCTCTTTCGAGACATGATCACCCAAGCGTGTATCACTTAACTGACTGATATGTGAAGGTCTTCAGGAACTTTTACTTCCATAAAGCGATAATGTCTGACAAAATCCATCTTTTGAGGATGGATTTCTGACTCCAAAGCTTTAGAGAAACTTAAACGTATCGTTGGTTGGTTAGTTGTTTTGTCTTGTTTTAATGGCATATCAACCTCCTCGGCAGGTCATTTATTGCCAACTAAACTTTATTTATTGCTGGTAATACCTTTTTCTTTCAACAATTGATTGTTGTTTTATATAAGTTTTGTGTCTAGTAATACTTTTTTCTTTTCGAGTATCAAGATTCATTAGGATTTGTTTTTAAGGGCAGGGTCCCCAAGTCCTACCCTGTTATTTAACTCATAACTGGAGGAAAGGGGTGGATTAATACCTTTCCCAGGGGTATCAGTGCTTAAGTGAATGCAGGGTATTCAACTGGAATTCGAACTCGGCTCACCGATTTTTCTTTCGATATCCACTGCACCACAACGCACATCCGTTACTAAACGCTTACAGCATCTGGTATTCCCAAGCGGTCACCCATCTAACTACTGACCAGGCTCAACTTCGGTGATCGAGCGAGAACCGGTGTATTCAACGTGATATGGCCATAAGCCTAAACGTATTGAATTTGGGAAAGAAATTTCAGTTTCAGTGTCAAGGGATTCTTTATTATTTCTCTGTTTTTTAATAGTTTTCATAATTTTTTCACCGTTCATAATTGTTTATCTTTTAGGACGATCTTTATGATTGTTGAACAAACATTTGTATGTGTTCGATTTTTGGAGGCATCTTAAGTTCAGTCTGGTCAGGGTTGAATCACGATTGAAAATTGAATGATATTTTTTCTAGGTTTAGGGTTGATTATATGATAATTATTACCGTCATTTTTCAGTTTTCTCCACATCTTGCGCATCTATCCGGCATTTAATCTACAATTTTCTGGAGATACTGGTTTCTCAAAGAATTAACTATATTTATTTTAAATTCTTTTCTTCGATATTTTCTTTCTATTTTTCCTTCTCTTTTGTTTTGTTTCTTTCGTGTATCAATTTTATCATCTCAAGATTATCGTCCCATAGATGCACATTTTTCCTTCCCGTTTTTCTTCGGATGGTCATATGTGCCTCAGCTAACAACGATATGAGAACATTATTAGATTCCTCTATGCTTTGACCTAGATTTACTGAGATAGATTAAATTTTATTTATTGCTAAATTCTAAGAGCACTCTTCCATTTTAAGGGCTTAGAGGTTATGCACCGGAGTTTTCCTTGATTTTTGTGAGGAGAAGGGAGCTATTTTGTTGTCTAGTGCTGTCTATATAGTTACAAGTAATGTGTGACTTGGTTCAAAGTAGGAGTTGTATACGCCAGCATCTGTGATCATCTGCCTAATCCAAGAGTCTGAAATAGTAATGTTAGCAAGCATTTTCGTTACATTATTTGGGATATGCCATAAGATGCCGTGTTTCATAGAATGTTCAAAACATGATAATGAAGGGGCAATTAGCAAGAGTTTTGCATTGTTGTTTGAAGATAGATAGAGATGAACAGACTGAGATAGATAGATAGATAGATAGATAGATAGATAGATAGATAGATAGATAGATAATGAACTGTTATGGTGAAACACACCTATTCCTCAGATAATGGACTCTCCCTTTCAAATTAATGAGAGTTAACAGGAAGTTAACTTGAGAAGTTCTCGGGAAGTTCATAGGAGTTCTTAGAAGTTCTAGAGAGTTCTTTAGAGTTCTATTGGAATTCAGTAGAACAACTAGGCAGTTGATATTAGTCAGCAGTTAACCGAATACTAAGGAGTCAGCTTCCAGTGGAAGATTACTAAGTTCTTAACATTTAAGGTGCATTAATTCGATTAGCAACCGACATAGCATAATTATAGCTTTCAGTGCGAAAACTACTCCACAACATGAACAAACTGGGATAGATAGATAGATAGATAGATAGATAGATAGATAGATAGATCCTGATCTCAGTTTCATTACCTTTTTCTATAAATTTGCAGATGAATTGTTCCATTTGTTTTGTTCTTTGTAGTTTATTCAGTTGATCAAAAAAAGCTATTGAGATTTATGATCTTTAGTTCAAAGCTAAATTTCTTGAGTGGGAAAAATGTTATGGAACAGTGATGAACACCACATAAATTAGAACTGATCGCATGTGAAGAAACTCTTATCAAATGTCACAAGTTGAAATGCTTCGACCTTTTCTAAGTCTGCAGGTGAAGGAAATAATCCGTCTGTAATAGCTGATTATTTTACCGCTTGTGTTGAGCGAAGCTCACAAACCCAGCCTTAATCCGGGGAAGGGCATAGGTCGGATGGTCAAGGCCACTGTAGAAGCTAAGGGCAGAGAAAAGAAAAATCGATTTCTGAGTTAAAGAAAGAAAGAGCTTAATGAGAACATTACGTTGCCTTATATGTTGATAATATGCATTGAAAAGAAAAAAATTTCATCATCTGATAGATAGATAGATAGATAGATAGATAGATAGATAGATAGATAAACTGTACTCTGCATTTCTCAAAGAAACGGAAAAACACACTTCATACATTCACAGTTCTTGTACTGTTTCACGAGAAGCTTTAAAATATCAATATGAAAAATGATGTTGCGTGGGGGCCGTTGGAGGAAGTCGACCCTGCAAACTTGAATTTTGATTAGTGTGAAAACAGCCAAGACAATGAGGAAACAAACGCAGAGGTAAAAACAATAACAACCTTGGTTTTTATTTATGTAAGTTGGTAGCAGTAGTAGTTCGGGTTCGAAGGGCAGTAGCCTCTATGGAGTTGATGCGGCGATCGTTGAGACCTCGACTAGTGCCGGGTCGAGATGGGGCATTCGCAGCGGTAGTGGTCGGCTGGAGATGCTTGATGAGTCGCCTGGCTGATTCGGGACTTTCCGTCTTCGGGTCTAGGTTGAAGTGGCGAGCATGGAAGCGAGCTCGTGCCAGTGGAAGATACTTGACCAGAGGCGGAGTCCCTAAACAGGGCCGAGTCGAGCTAAGCTCTGCGTAGAAAGCGAAACCGTACCGAAAGGTTACGTTACAGCGGCGGAATCCCTAAATAGGGCCGAGTCGAGTTAAGGTCTGCGCGGAAAGCGAGACCGTACCGAGGGGTTACGGAATCCCTAAACAGGGCCGAGTAGAAGTAGGGTCGTCGCGGCTGCGACTCCGAGTGGCCGATTCGACTGCCGAAGTAGGATCAGGACCAGAAGCTGGTGTGGCGGCTTCGATGGCTGATCAGCTGCCGGGAAGCAGGATCAATGCCAGAAGCGAGTATTGCGACTTTGATGGCCGATGCGACTGCCGGGAGGCAGGATCGGGGCCGAAAGAGCGGGGTGTTATAACTTGATAACTCCCGAAATCTTTGGGTGAAGCGAGGCTGGTGATAAGCGAACATGTTTGCTCAACTACTCCCAGATCGGTGGGAGTAGAAAAGCGCGAAATAATAATTGATTTCCACGTCATTTGCTGTTTTGGGGAGGCAGCCTAATTCGATGCGTATTTCGACAGTTTTAGGCTCGGGCGTATTCGCTAAATTGTTTTGTGTCGCACGTGTAGTTGGGTTTTCTTTACGGCGGGTCTTAAAAGTCCGCCATTGTTTGTGAAGGTCAGAGAAGGGCTACTAGCTGCTGCTGCTGCTGCTGCTGTTATGGTCGTTTATGGTCAGGAGACGGCTAATAGCTGCTGCTGCTGCTGCTGCTGCTGCTGCTGTTATAGTTGTTTCTTTTTAGGAGCGGCTGTTTGTGGCCGCGACAATGTCAACATGGAATTTTGTAGTAGATGCCCACAGACAGCATGCCATCAAATGCTTTTTCTTTTCGACCTGCTGTCATGGCCGCGTGTCGGAACTAAGTCGATCTCGCCTGCGAAATGCCACTAATGAAACGTAGGCCGCTGTAATGCATCCGACCACGCCAGCGTGCTGTCACTTGATCTCGCCTAACACCACGAATTTTTCTCAATGACCCGTAGGCGGCTGCCGTGCGTCCGACCTTTGTTAAAGAAGTCAGAGAATATATATATATATATATATATATATGATGAAAAGTTAATCTAAGATATGCTATATTTATAGGTTAAAGTGCTTAGTATCAGAGAGCCTATGCAAACATGAAAGCAGACATTGAATTCAAGACCGAGAGGCGACAGTCTGTTGCATAGTTAAATGCAATTCTCAGGCTATTAAGTATTAAACAGTCACCGCTGGGTGTTGATCCTAATGTTCACTTATATATATATATATCTGTGTGTGTGTAAAAAGAGAAAAAGGATATAAAAATAAAGGAAAAAGCCTGTGAGATATTTTGCAAACCTAACGACATTATAAATAGTTGTTTGAAAATTAAGTATTTATATTTACCTTGATAAAATCCATCAGAGGACGAAACGTATGGGTAAAGTTCCTTTTGTCTTATTAAATAGAAGGACGCCGATTTGAATTCCAGCCACCTTTCTTTAGCGAGTCTCAAAATATACACTACTGTCATAATATATTTATAATACAATTACATCTTAAAAGACAACCGTTGAGAGAAATTGATAACAAACAACAAACTCCTCGAAAATGGCTAAAAATGTGTCCGAAAGAACTTGGGACAATAGAAACGACGGACAAATATTTTACGACGACTAAGTTACATTAACACGCATATATAAATTATTCATGAACATACTTTTACGTCTATTTATTCAGATAAGTTCTAAAAAATCTTAGATAAAATTAATTCTGACAAAGAAGCTGACCATTTTTCTAGCATCTTGAGGTCTAGAGTGCATTTGAACCAGAAAAGACATTTTATATATTAACGTATTTCAATTTTTTAAATGAAACACCAGGATTTACGACCTAATACACAGCTCTGGTAGAAACTGTTGTAGTTTAATGGCTTGTGTTTCTAATTTTACACGCTGACGAGTAGATGGAGTGATTCTCGAAGGTTCCCTCGACGAAACTTGAGTCGAGATGCTGAACTTAATGTCAATCAGCTACGTAACAAACTTTTTTGCTTGTATTAATTCTCTCTCTCTCTCTCACTCTCTCTCTCTCTCTCTCTCTCTCATTATATATAGATGAGAAAACAGATTATTTAATTAAAACAAATATTAAATTAAAATTATCAGCAACTCCTTTTTCTTCGTGCGCATGTGTAATCTTATCAACGTAAAAATATATTTAGTCTAACGAAACGCGTCACAACCTTTTGTTTTCTATTTTGTCATATTCCTTTCCCCTGTGCGTTCGTTCTAAATCCTGAAAGTAGTTAAAACTGAGACATTTATGGCGGATTTTTAGCGTTTATTTTACTTTTGAACGGAATCTGCTAACTGAACATGTTAAAAGTGGCAGTACTATTATTTAATTATCTATTTCCTTCGGCACTTCCCTCTTGCGATATCTCATGCATCAGGGATTAACCTTGACCCTTCTCCAAAGTATTTCTCCAGAATGGATGTGCCCCCGAGTAAACCTGCATAAATAGGCTATTTAATCATTTCTATCGACAAACCTCTGTCTTATGAATTAATGAACGAAGATTCTTGCTTAATGGAGTCTATAATGGTTTCTATAAATAAGTGATTGGTGGCTCTTAAGTCTTAAGATTAAAGTCCTCATTTATTTCAGCAATAATTAAATTACTTACTGGCATTTCTAACACAATCTGAGGATAAACAGAATTGCATAATATATAATGAAAAATAAGAAATTTCCGTTTGAATTTCTCGGACGAAAAGTTTAATTATTTATAATTATTTCCATAAAAACTATTATTACTATAAATAAGCTTTTGCTTTTTTTTTTTTTTTTGTAATAAATAATTTAATTTTTTGTTAGCATCGACTGGGATTGTGTATTCCTTTATGATATTTCTAAGAGAAAATTCTTGCTTATAATTGACATGTATTTGAATTTTGTAGATGTTAATGTTATAGTTTTTATCTGCATGTTCAGTATCGCTATTAGTTACGTTAGAAAGAAACAGTTTATCTAGTGGTCGATGAGGTAGTTAAGAAAACCGTTGTTAACTAACATCTTTTTTATATTATTGAGTTCTTTAAAAAAAAGAGGGACTAGAGGATGAATTATTGTATTATTTTTTATAATTACTATTTTATATCTAAGTGGACGTCCACTTTTTAAAAACCAAACTCATAAATAATTACATTGGTCACATTACTAGATGCCTATGTAGACGACTTAAATTATACCTACCCGACTATAACTTCATTAGGAATCACTTAAACACGTATAAAAAACAACCAAACTCTACTCGAAACATACTAGTAGAAAGGGCAAATATATAAAAACGATTAAAAATAATGGGAGTCTTGATAATAAGACAGGAAAATTCAACACTCAATAACATTAATTATGGACACGGTCACAAAATGCTGACTGTGCTTGGAAAATAAAACCTTCCTATAACTTCAGAGAAATGCATAAAAAAACACATTTTTAATCAAAATCACCTTGCGAATGGCTAAAAGAACAACGGAAAGCACTCGGATATGCAGAATTTTAGACAGTTTTTACAGATTTTGTGTCCTGAAAAGGAAAGACTTTTAGAAACACAATAAAAAATTAAATAAAAGCTGAATTGCTGTACCTTGTCGGTCGTCCTTAACGATATATATATATATATATATATATATATATATATATATATATTGATACAGGTTTCATTGAATAATATAGACAAGTTCTGTCTATTTATTTTGTGTAAGATCCTTTCGTATGATCTGATTACCTTGATAGTGTTGTCATGGAAAGACGACAAGAAATCGCAATAATTGTTGATTTGTTTATCAGGTCTAAGCTTTCGGCTTACATAAAGCATTAGAATATATTGCTCAGACCTGAGAAAAAAATCAACAATTATTACGATTTCTTTTCGTCTTTTCAGGACAACACTATCAAGCTAATCAGATCATACGAAAGGATCTTACACAAAATAAATAGACAGAACTTGTCTATATTATTTAATGAAACCTGTATTAATGAAAAAATGCTGCCAAAATATGTATATATATTATTTAATTACTTAGTTTTTAGCCATAATAAAATTAGACCAGTGAACATTTGTGTTAAAAATTGTTCAATATAATTATATTGTAGAACTTTTGAATATATATTCATTTGTAAACGAGTTATTACGGGACCAAGGTTTTTGTGGTGTCTTTTGGCAATTTTCGATAACTTGGTTATTGAAAATCGCCTGAAGACACGACTCATGGGAGAAACCTAGGTTGCGTGATAACTCCTTTACAATGGAATATATATATATATATATATATATATATATATATATATATAAAGAGAGAGAGAGAAAGAGAGAGAGAGATGTAACAAAAGATTAAAGATGTGATTTGCAATCTAAAGCGATTAAAGAAACCGAACACATTTCTAAGACTGGAGTACAACAGAGTCCTGAATGACCCAAACCTGCAGGAAATGCATGCAGACAGTGTGAAAACGAAATACGAAGGACAAATTGGAAACGGAAGCTGAAATTGTGACGCACGAAGAGTGGCTCAAGTGACATCAGCAAAGAAGATATGATTGGGATATAAATTGTATAATAACGAAAAAACAAAGACTAATGTTCTCTCTCTCTTTCTCTTTCTCTCTTCCCCCTCTCCCCCCTCTCTCCCCCCTCTCTCTCTCCTAGAGACGATTTTACATTAGAGACATTGGTTCCATTGCAGTTACCCAGGGAAATGTCGGAATGCAGTTCTTGTCAAAGTTCAGATGCAGATAACATTAGATTTTGCCAGCCTTATTTTCCCATTCGGTCAGTCTTGTGCACACATTCACATGCATTTACAATTTTCAAAATACAGTATCGATGAATTGTAATGTCGGTAATAGGAAAAAATAACGATAATTTTGATGTTGTTTTGTTTCCTGAACATTTCCAAATTAATCTGTTTGTTTTATTGCTGCTGAACATTTATACAACACGATATTATTAAAAAGAATTAACCAGGAAAAGGATTTGATGTAAAATTCTCTCTCACTCACTCTTTCTCTCACTCACTCTCTCTCTCTCTCTCTCTATCTATCTCTCTCTCTATCTCTCTCTCTATATAAATATATAAATTTGTGCAGCAAATTTTCTTTTAGACATGTCAGATTAAACATTGTGTTTGCTTATTTTTAATAAAATTTATTTTTTATCGCCTTTGTAATAAAAATTACAAATTTAATTAAATCTAAAAATTTTAAAAAATTTAAAAAGTTAAAAAAAAAGTATCTAAAAGCTATCTGGAAATTTTTTAAAAAATTCATTAAATCTAAAAATTTTAAATTACGGTAATTTTTAGCAACACAGTCTTGCGGTTATTTTTTTGTTACCATAACTCACAACCTTGAAGATTACGGAATGGAGATTGAAAGTACTTGGGTACATTGAGAAACTAATGATAATAACATCTGTCAACGTACAGCTCATTTCTGACATCTTTCAATTATAATACTGGAAAGATTATCCGTGAGTATGAACGGATTTTATTAAAAATTATCAGGCATAATGTTTGTAATTTTTTTAATCTGACACACACACACACACACACACACACACACACACACACACACATATATATATATATATATATATATATATATATATATGCGTGTGTGAGTGTGTGTGTGTATGTGTCAGATTAAAAAAATTACATATATATATATATATATATATATATATATATATAAAGATTTAATTAAAATGACAGTAAGTTATTATAGTGACGTTTTTATGTAATTTTTCGTGTAATCTTAAGATATTTTTCTGTTGAGGATATAAATTATATGAAAATTATCCAAATGTTTTGTTTATCCGAGGGCTTTCTTCTATACTTTTAGTCATTACCAAGGATAGATAAAATTTTATGCGTAACAGAATCTATGAAGTGTTCAGTATGTTTGTAGAGCAGTGTGTATGTATTATGTACCGAACATGGTCAGCTCGTTATTAGCGTGTTCATAGTTGATGTTAGTGAATGTTGGGCTTTTCTTTTTTATTAATAATGCCTGTGACACCTTCGCCCGGGCTGACTCGTTGTGACGCTTGTTCTTGTCGACGGTCGTGACGGCACCAGTTGTGACACTGCCACCTGGATGGCCGGTTGGTTCGGTCGCTGTTGCTGGTCTTGATGATCTCGTCACAAAAGCTGGTTTTCAAGACGTCTATTACAATAACGGACCACTGCCCACGTTGTGAATTGAAAGTCGCGTTGTACAATTTCAGTAGCCGTCTTTCCACCAAAACCAGACCGGACACTGGTGTACACTTGTGGTTAAAAATAAACACGGAACCAAAAAAAATTAAATAAGTGAACAAGGTCGAAGACGCCCGGAGAGTTGCGAATAAAGTCTTTATAATAAAAAAAATTATTAATTACTAAAGCGGAAAGTACAGTTGTCAGAACGCCAGTTTAAAACGTAAAGAGGATTCACTTAAAAATATCAGAGCTTTCAATCTTCAAATATTTTCCAAGTTTCGTTAAAATATCCCAGCTTTTCAATTTCTTTTTAAAGTCTTTTCACGTATTCTCTAAAATTAGAGCTGCCTGTTCTATAGGTAATGTTAAAAATAACAAATTTTCTTCGGGTTCTTATCGGAACTTGACGGGATTTACCGAATCAGAAGATGGTAATGGCTGCGACGTGACGGCGGCTGTGTGGGGGTTGGTTTATCCTTGTCGCCTGGAAGCTCTCTCCCAACTCAACTGATTTTTCTCGCTGAGTCTCTATTTTTATAGCCCTCTGCAATCCTCTCGGGGGATCTAGCCGACTCGAAGCCTCCGACCAATGAGATTGTTTTCCACCCACTCGATTTGGGGGGAGCCATGGCTCGACGAATGAAATATCAACAGCTCACATAACGTGATGTCTTTCTGTCTTTTTCCTTTCGATTACATCATATTTAGGTTTTTCAATTCCCACAAATTCTGTTCTCAGGAACAATCATTGGGGATTTTAACCCTGCTTGACATCATCAAACAAATCCTGATATTTTATTTTGGCTACTTACAAAATTTTAGCTTGTCCAAAATAATCCGCTTTGAACACGAAAGAAGAATAATTATATTTTTCCCTTTCTTTCCAATCTCTTAGCTAATTTTTTAGATTCCCCGGAGTTTACAAGTACATGATAGTATTAAAGTAGCTAATCTTTCTATTCCTCGGATTTTACAAGTATATGATAGTATTACAATAGTTTTTTTTTACATAAGCTCACATGGCGAATTACAATAAAGCACAACTAATAATACCACGAATATTAATTTCTCTCTCTCTCTCTCTCTCTCTCTCTCTCTCTCTCTCTCTCTCTCTCTCTCCGTTGTATCAAACCAAACAAAAAAATATACCCGTTTGGAGGTTAATTATTTGCCCATAGCTGGGACCCTAGCAGGTGCTACCACTCTAAGTCAAGGTGGACCTGGGAACAACAGCAATTAAGAAGTGATTCCATGCTCCTCATAACCCCCCAATCATTATTGTCTATATATTGAGAGGCTGGACCTGAACATGACGGTAAACTGCATCCGGCAGTTTACCGTCATGGAAATCGAGTCTTTCTACACCGTACTTGATTATGCCAAGGCACAATGCAAATCACAAGATATCAGAATTATCATGGGAAATCTGAATGCTAATTTTGGCCAAGAGAGAGAAGGTGAAACAGTCGGCAATTTCGGACACTCAATGGACGTGGTAAGAAATGGGTCAAATAGTGCACAGCGAATGGCCAGATAATAACTAACACCTGGTTCCAAGAGCACCCAAGAAAACTACGGACATGGAGAAGTCCAAGAGGAAAAATTAAGAACCAAAGTGACTATGTTACTATAAACAAGAGATTCAGAAACGCAGTCCTTCACTGTAAAGCCTAACCAAGTGCTGACTGCGGAAGTGATCACCTATCAGCAACAGGATGTATAAAAGCAAATGATGTATAAAAGCAAAGGAATTATAAAAACAAAGGATGTATAAAAGCGAAGGACGGTGCAATCATACTAGAAAAAATACTTCAGAAATGGGATGGGATGAATATATTGGTGATCACTTAACTTTTATAGCACTACCTATGAAGCCAGGTGCAAAGGAATGTGAACTTCACCAAACATTTAGCTTAATGACTCGCAGCAGAATCAACCCAGAAACAGGACGAGAACAATGCAGCTTCGTTAAACATACCGGAACAAGGAATGCTATATTCATGCTCAGAATGCTATTTGAAAGAACAATAGAAATGCAGAAATTATAAATGGAAGACACCAAACACAAAAGGGGGAAAACTTTTATTAAGAAACCTATATAAACATAATGAAAACTTTAAAAAAAGCCAACTAGCGAAGACAGAAACATAAACCTACTAACGACAACAAAAGAAAATAAGGGAAAACGTAAACCTACCAAGCATTCCTAATTCAAAAGCCAAGACTTCCTATGTTTACACTTATTAAGTATTTCTGCTTTAGAATTCAATAAATTGTTTGTGGGTTCAAACGATGCTATAGCAAGTTTTTCTTCTCCACATAATCTGCAAAATTTCTGGCCAACTTTTAACTTTGTACATCTTTTTCATATTTCCCATTTTAAAATGGTGGCTATGCTCAGTTCTTGTTTAATTGACCATACATAAGTAGAAAGAGTGGTGCTGTGCTTGTAGTTTTCGTTGTTAAAACTACTGGTATGGTTATAGTATCGTTTTTTAAAACTGTCTTGAGTAGCACCTAAGTATATTTTGTGTTCCGGATCTTCTATGCTTTTATAAACTTTAACCCGGTAAATGACACAATCTTGCTGGCATTTACCCTGTAGCGGACAGTTCTTAATTCTACAATTACAGCCTGTCATACCTACATTAATTTTATCAGTAACCTTAGCCTTATTCAATCCACTAATAATTTTTACAATATTTGGCATACAACAATAACTGAGTTTTACGTTATTTCTATTGAATATTTTGTATAACTTATTTTCCTTATTAAAATTTTGCTTTAATAATCTGAAAAATATTTTGCCAATTTTGGTTTTAACAGCTAAATTAAATGGTGGATTAAACCAAAGGATGTTTCTACTTTTGTTTTTACGATTGCCCCTTTTAATATCGGTATTCACCAAATTATCTATATATCCAATTTTAAGTAGTGTATTCTGATATAGATTTTTATGATTGTCAAAGATAATTTTACTGGAAGAATTGATAGACAATCTATAGGAGATACTTTTAGTAATATCCCGCACGATGTTGGCTGGGTGTTTGGATTTAGTTTTTACGTATAACAGATTTAGTTTCTCTTTCGTATAAGGGGATACAGTTCCATTTAAAATATTTAGCGTTATATCCAAATAATTTACTATTTTTAAATTACTTTCAATTTCCACATTGAAACCCTAATTTTTGAAAAAGCTATGGAGTTTTTTTCGTAAGTTGTCACATTTTGGGGGATTACTATTATCAACTATTATTAAACCGTCAATCCGGTACAACCCGTGGTTATTGAAATCTATGTACTTATTTAATTTATGTAACAATAAACAACCTATCAATTCTGCTACTGCAGCCTCATTTTTTTCATCCGTGGGGTTGTCAAAGCAGTTTAAATCATTCTCTTTTGTCCATAATGTGTTATTATCATATAGTAATGTCTTTCTAAGACGGAACTAGGTAAGATTAGCAAAGTAATCTTACAAAGGTATCTGTAAAGCACTAAGAATGTTCACTAACATAAACCAGTGGCAATCAAATGGTGATTGTATCGACTGGTTTCAAAAGTACGATAAAAATAAAAACTGCTCATTTATTAAATATAACATAAAAGAATTTTATCCCTCAATTTCCGAAAGTATATTTAACGAAGCAATTAGTTTTACTGAACAATATAATGAAATCACTAATGAAGAAATAGATGTTATCAGACACTCCTGTAAGACAACACTATATCGTTTCTAAACTTCTGGTGGAGTTAAATGCTGCATGGTGCTCTTTTAGTCACTGACAATTCCCAAATGAATCCTAATATCATGTGCAGGAGACAAAATGAAAAAATGCGCATGTCAACAATTTACCTATCGCAAATGTATACACGCGTACACAAACACACGCGCGCACGCACGCACGCACACACACACACACGCACACACACACACACACACACGTACATATATCAGCCTATCCTTATCACTGTTCGTCTCTCATTCCATCTACCCCGTTCTGTTACTATAAATCTATCTATTTCAATGAATAAATTCCTGATCTCAGCCAACTTAGTTCCTAAGATAGTAGTGCATTTTCCGTCAACCACATTGTTGTCGTTCGAGCTTTCGTTCCTCCTTGCGCAACACAATCTTTTTGCTCTATTCCCAACCATCACTTTATCTGGCCTTGGACAATGCACAAATAAGCAAATAAAATTATGTCCTTAAACTATGCTTGAACAAAATTATCTTTATTGTAGGGGACCTTATTGAAGTTATCTTGCCTAAAAACATCGAGTGAGAGAGTTTATGCGTGTTTGCGTGTGTGTGAAGAAGACAGGAATCTGCACAGTATAGTGACTATAGATTTCACACCTTTAGAGAATTTAGAACAAGTATTTCTACAGCTTGTACAGGCTATATATATATATATATATATATATATATATATATATATATATATATATATATATGTGTGTGCTATTAGAGAATAAAGGGAAATTGCGGAAAGAAAAAAACATTCGTTTCGAGATTTTTAGTTGTGTGATTTACAGCCGTGACCTTTACGACCATGACCTTTAATTTACTTTATGATATATCTCGGAAATGAATATCAGTGTAAAGATCAGTGGAAGAATGGTACTCGACACAAGAAAGAGATATAACGAATTTATTGTACTACTGTACAATTAACAATAATATACAGATAAGCAATCAACGAGTAGGAGGGGAATAAACTATCAAATAGAGAATGCTTTCGCCTAAGACGTTGGCCTCCCTCACATACCGCTTGTCACCGTCCTTTGTAGTTTAGAGCATTTCATTCTCGGGGATGGCAGGATGTTCCACTATAACACTTTATTAACTGATTTTATTATTTTAAATTTTTTTCGACATTTTATATATGTATCTGTGTTATCTAGTTTATGTTCGGTTTTAAAGTTTGTTGTGTAAAATAAAGTATAGAAGATTTAAGTCATGGGATTTAGTATGTAATGACGGAAGTTGTTTTTCTGCCTGCATTTTGACATGAATCCTGATCATTTGTTTAAAAGTGTTCATTTTTTATGAACGTGATTAACTTATTTTCTTCTCTAGCTTTTTTTTCATATTCATCGTTGGAAGTTGATACTGTTTTTCTTGTTATCCGTGTTATTTTTGGTGTGTTCTGGTTTCTGTTTCATTTATATTTTGATGGAGTTGTGACATTTCTGAATAAATGTTCAGTCACACGATGTGATGATTGTGTCTGCTTTTGAACATTTACCAAAAGTCATTGCTACCTTGTTCCATGTTCGCTTCATTCGAGTTCCTAAACAGAAATTATTCATTGATTCTGCAGCTTCGATGACCTTTCGTGCAGCACCGTCTCCATTAGGCATGAAATAAAATAGAAGGGGAATAGAGTTTTGATGAGAAAAGCAGACGCTCACAAATACACACACACAAACACTCTTCAAACTTTCATGCTTACAAACACTAACATGCGCACACTTACATAGTAACAATATATATATATATATATATGGTCACTATTGTTACTTATTAGTCATCCACATACAAGCCTGTTTCGATGTATCGCAGCTCATCAGTGTGGCTAGACACATCCACTTGCTTCTGGTCGGGATCGAAACTCGACCGATTTGGTGTCAGTTAGGGTCGCTACTCCCTAAGCCATCAACGCATGGAATCAGAGAAGGGAAATTTAAACATGTTGTATATAAGCAGTGTAGACACATGCCAGTCATCGAAAGAACTCAATTCATTTCTGAAGAGTCACGCATATAGCAGAAGTGGAAACTGTTTTTTAAAATTTTCTTCTCGAGAGAGCTCAATATATATATATATATATATTAATGCAGGTTTCATTGAATAATATAGACAAGTTTTGTCTATTAATTTTGTGTAGGATCCGTTCATACCGTCTGATATACTTGATGGTGATGTCGTTAAAAGACAACAAAAAATCACAGTATTTGTTGAATTTTTTATCAGGTCTAAGCTTTCGGCTCACATAAGCCATTATCAAAGAGTAAATAATAACACACAGTAAACATAGAACATTTAAGCTATTAACAATAAAGATAATTGAATTGAAAATATAAGTCCATCCCTACCGTGGCGGATGGCCGAAGAAAGTGACAAAATAGTGGTGTTGTGGTCCCTGGTCTGATTACAGATATTTGAGTACGTTGTTGGAAATATCGAAATTGATTGTATTCAAACCAGGTTTAAACTGTTTAATGTAGAGTGCTTCGAGGATTTTTAGTTTCTGCTTATTATTTTCTTGTTTGAGTATGTACGTGTTATCAACAAGCGTTTTTCTCAGAAGTGTGCGTTGATAACCGTGTTGTTCTAAATGACGGAATATATTTGAATTTTTATTTAAGTGCAACGTCAGACGCCGTGAGAGCGAATTTGTGGTGTGGCCGATGTAGATATTATTGAGGTTGTTAGAGATACATTCTCTAAATGGACATATGAATTTATATACTACATTGGTCTTTTGCAAATCACTAACGGTGGGGGAAGAGTCGTTGCGGACAAATGAATTAGATGTAGTGGATTTAGTGTAATATATAATGAACTTAATTCTTTTGTTAGAGTCTGTCGGAGAAATATTAGTATTTATGAGTTTTTTTAGGATGTTTTCATCTAGTTGGTAGTTGGAGTGCATCTGGCTACGGTATAAGAGAGTGATATGTTTAGGATTGGTTGGGTTAGTATCATGTGTTGTTTTTTCCATGTTAAGCTTTTTAAGAAAGTAATGTATTTGTTCATCAACTATGTAGTTGGGAAAATTATTATTGATGAGTGTCTGTTTTATGTTTTTTAGTTCACTGTAGAAGATCTGATTTGTAGATGAATTGACTTTTGCACGGTATAATAGATTTTTTATAATGGCTATTTTGTAATAGTGGGGGCATTCACTAATATAATTGAGTGTGGAGGGATTTTTATTAGTGGGTTTTTGATACGGTGAGATAGTAAATTTATTGTTGTCAGTGTTAATTAATATATCAAGAAAAGGAATTTTGTTATCTTTGCTAAGTTCATAAGTAAATTTTAAAACTGAGTTATTTTGAAACTGTTTTTGAAGTTGTAAGATTTCATTAGTATTTTTAATTGATAGTAGGATATCATCAACATATCTTAGATATATTGATGGTTTTGTAAATTTTGCAAAAGTAGTATTTTCAAGGTTAGACATGTAGAAATTACTAAAAATCGGACCAAGCACTGAACCCATGGAGACTCCGTCACGTTGTATATATATAGTGTTGTTTGGATCAACAAAAGGCACTTCAGTAGTACAAGCTAGTAGAATTTTTCTTAGGATGTTGGGATTAATTTTGAGTGGGGGTAATGAAGGATTACTGTAAACATTTCTTATAATTATATCAATAGTTTCACTGACGGGTACATTAGTAAAAAGGTTTTCCACATCAAGTGAAGCTATGATTTCATTATTAGGTTTTTCACTCTTGAGGATTTGGATTGCCTCTAGGGTTGACTTTATGCTGTATTTACTCGGAAGGTAGGGTGTGATAAGCTGGTTAATATGTTTAGTTAACTGGTATACAGGAGTAGGAATTTGGGATATGATAGGGCGGAGAGGATAGTTAGGTTTATGAGTTTTTATGGTTCCGTATATGTAACCAGGTTTATAGTCACCAATAATTTTAGGGAGTTTTAAGGAATTCTGATCAGCGTTGTTGGCACTAATGAGTTTATTAAGTTTAGATTTTAGTTGGTGTGTCGGGTTTTTGTTAATTTTTTTAAATTTTGTGTGGTCATGGAGTATGTGGTTGAGTTTTGTGTTGTAATCTGATTTGTTAAGTACAACAAAGATGTTAGCCTTGTCAGCTTTTTTTACAATTATGTGAAGGTGGTTGCGTAGTTCGTGCGCGGCACTTTTTAGTTGTTTCGATAGAATTTTTGAGGAGCTTCTGCTTTTATCATGGCGATCTTTGATTGCCTCAGCCTTAAGTAGATCTTTCAGTTCGGGTTTAACGGTTATAAGTTTTTCATCTTGTAATTTAGTGATGCTTTGATAGAGCGTTTCTATTTCAATTTTTTTAGTAAGCTGGTTATACTTACGGTATATATGGCAGTTAGGTCCAAGGTTGAGTAATTCTTCTTGGTGCTTAGTTAGTTGGTGGTTGGAAAGATTTATGAATTTATCGAATTTTTTGTGGAGAGTGATCGTGCCATTGTATAGTGAATTAAGTTGTTTGTTCTTGTATAATGTGTCAAGATTTTCTTTCGCTATTTCAATTTGCCTTTTCACAAGGCTCCATTTATATTTCAAAGTGGTGATGGTGTGTTGGGCTGCTGGATCATGTAATTTAAATTGTGTGTATTTTGGCAGCATTTTTTCATTAATGCAGGTTTCATTGAATAATATAGACAAGTTTTGTCTATTAATTTATCAGACCAGGGACCACAACACCACTATTTTGTCACTGTCTTCGGCCATCCGCCACGGTAGGGATGGACTCATATTTTCAATTCAATTATCTTTATTGTTAATAGCTTAAATGTTCTATGTTTACTGTGTGTTATTATTTACTCTTTGATAATGGCTTATGTGAGCCGAAAGCTTAGACCTGATAAAAAATTCAACAAATACTGTGATTTTTTGTTGTCTTTTAACGACATCACCATCAAGTATATCAGACGGTATGAACGGATCCTACACAAAATTAATAGACAAAACTTGTCTATATTATTCAATGAAACCTGCATTAATGAAAAAATGCTGCCAAAATACACACAATTTAAATTACATGATCCAGCAGCCCAACACACCATCACCACCTTGAAATATAAATGGAGCCTTGTGAAAAGGAAAATTGAAATAGCGAAAGAAAATCTTGACACATTATACAAGAACAAACATGACCTCTACAACAAACTGAAAGATATAACTACCTCAAACCAACTAGAAGAAATAATACTCAGACTATCCAAAATCACCGCAAAATCTGAAGCTGAACACCGCGCTAAAATTGTCAAAAAGCTTAATTCAACTATACAATGGCACGATCACTCTCCCCAAAAAATTCGATAAATTCATAAATCTTTCCATGAAAAGACTTCATCTAAGAAGATGAGAAAACATTTAGAGAAACGTTGTGTTAATAACAACAAAGATGAAGACAATAGCCCGAATAATATGTGGACTAATGAAAAGATTTCATCTAAGAAAATGAGAAAACATTTAGAGAAACGTTGTGTTAATAACAACAAAGATGAAGACAATAGTCCGAATAATATGTGGACTAATGATAAGACATCATCTAAGAAGATGAGAAAAGATTTAGAGAAACGTTGTGCTAATAACAACAAAGATGAAGACAATAGTCCGAATAATATGTGGACTAATGAAAAGGCTTCATCTAAGAAGATGAGAAAACATTTAGAGAAACGTTGTGTTAATAACAACAAAGATGAAGACATTAGTCCGAATAATATGTGGACTAATGAAAAGACTTCATCTAAGAAGATGAGAAATCATTTAGAGAAACGTCGTGTTAATAACAACAAAGTTGAAGACAATAGTCCGAATAATATGTGGACTAATGAAAAGACTTCATCTAAGAAGATGAGAAAACATTTAGAGAAACGTTGTGTTAATAGCAACAAAGATGAAGACAATAGTCCGAATAATATGTGGACTAATGAAAAGACTTCATCTAAGAAGATGAGAAAACATTTAGAGAAACGTTGTGTTAATAGCAACAAAGATGAAGACAATAGTCCGAATAATATGTGGACTAATAAAAAAACATCATCGAAGAAGATGAGAAAACATTTAGAGAAACGTTGTGTTAATAACAACAAAGATGAAGACAATGGTCCGAATAATATGTGGACTAATGAAAAGACTTCAATCTAAGAAGATGAGAAAACATTTAGAGAAACGTTGTGTTAATAACAACAAAGATGAAGACAATAGTCCGAATAATATGTGGAATAATGATAGACTTCATCTAAGAAGATGAGAAAACATTTAGAGAAACGTTGTGTTAACAACAACAAAGATGAAGACAATAGTCCGAATAATATGTGGACTAATGAAAAGACTTCATCTAAGAAGATGAGAAAACATATAGAGAAACGTTGTGTTAATAGCAACAAAGATGAAGACAATGGTCCGAATAATATGTGGAATAATGAAAAGACTCCATCTGACAAGGTGGGAAAACATTTAGAGAAACGTTGTGTTAATAACAACAAAGATGAAGACAATAGTCCGAATAGTACGTGGAATAATGAAAAGACTTCATCTGAGAAGATGTGGAAACATTTAGAGAAACGTTGTGTTAATAACAACAAACATGAAGACAATAGTCCGAATAATATATGGACTAATGAAAAGACTTCATCTAAGAAGATGAGAAAACATTTAGAGAAACGTTGTGTTAATAGCAACAAAGATGAAGATAATAGTCCGAATAATATGTGGACTAATGAAAAGACTTCACCTGAGAAGGTGGGAAAACATTTAGAGAAACGTTGTGTTAATAACAAGAAAGATGAAGACAATAGTCCGAATAATATGTGGACTAATGAAAAGACTTCATCTAAGAAGATGAGAAAACATTTAGAGAAACGTTGTGTTAATAACAACTAATTTGAAGACAATAGTCCGAATAATATGTGGACTAATGAAAAGACTTCATCTAAGAAGATGAGAAAACATTTAGAGAAACGTTGTGTTAATAACAACAAAGATGAAGACAATAGTCCGAATAATATGTGGACTAATGAAAAGACTTCATCTAAGAAGATGAAAAAACATTTAGAGAAACGTTGTGTTAATAACAACAAAGATGAAGACAATAGTCCGAATAATATGTGGACTAATAAAAAGACATCATCTAAGAAGATGAGAAAACATTTAGAGACACGTTGTGTTAATAACAACAAAGATGAAGACAATGGTCCAAATAATATGTGGACTAATGAAAAGACTTCATCTAAGAAGATGAGAAAACATTTAGAGAAACGTTGTGTTAATAACAACAAAGATGAAGACAAGAGTCCGAATAATATGTGGAATAATGATAGACTTCATCTAAGAAGATGAGAAAACATTTAGAGAAACGTTGTGTTAATAACAACAAAGATGAAGACAATAGTCCGAATAATATGTGGACTAATGAAAAGACTTCATCTAAAAAGATGAGAAAACATTTAGAGAAACGTTGTGTTAATAGCAACAAAGATGAAGACAATAGTCCGAATAATATGTGGAATAATGAAAAGACTTCATCTGACAAGGTGGGAAAACATTTAGAGAAACGTTGTGTTAATAACAACAAAGATGAAGACAATAGTCCGAATAGTACGTGGAATAATGAAAAGACTTCATCTGAGAAGATTTGGAAACATTTAGAGAAACGTTGTGTTAATAACAACAAAGATGAAGACAATAGTCCGAATAATATATGGACTAATGAAAAGACTTCATTTAAGAAGATGAGAAAATATTTAGAGAAACGTTGTGTTAATAGCAACAAAGATGAAGACAATAGTCCGAATAATATGTGGACTAATGAAAAAACTTCATCTGAGAAGGTGGGAAAGCATTTAGAGAAACGTTGTGTTAATAACAACAAAGATGAAGACAATAGTCCGAATAATATGTGGACTAATGAAAAGACATCAACTAAGAAGATGAGAAAACATTTAGAGAAACGTTGTGTTAATAACAACAAAAATGAAGACAATAGTCCGAATAATATGTGGACTAATGATAAGCTTCATCTAAGAAGATGAGAAAACATTTAGAGACACGTTGTTGTTAAGTAACAACAAAGATGAAGACAATAGTCCGAATAATATGTGGACTAATGAAAGACTTCATCTAAGAAGATGAGAAAACATTTAGAGAAACGTTGTGTTAATAACAACAAAGATGAAGACAATAGTCCGAATAATATGTGGACTAATGAAAAGACTTCATCTAAGAAGATGAGAAAACATTTAGAGAAACGTTGTGTTAATAGCAACAAAGATGAAGACAATAGTCCGAATAATATGTGGACTAATGATAAGCTTCATCTAAGAAGATGAGAAAACATTTAGAGAAACGTTGTGTTAATAACAACAAAGATGAAGACAATAGTCCGAATAGTACGTGGAATAATGAAAAGACTTCATCTGAGAAGATGTGGAAACATTTAGAGAAACGTTGTGTTAATAACAACAAAGATGAAGACAATAGTCCGAATAATATATGGACTAATGAAAAGACTTCATCTAAGAAGATGAGAAATCATTTAGAGAAACGTTGTGTTAATAACAACAAAGATGAAGACAATAGTCCGAATAATATGCGGACTAATGAAAAGACTTCATCTAAGAAGATGAGAAATCATTTAGAGAAACGTTGTGTTAATAACAACAAAGTTGAAGACAATAGTCCGAATAATATGCGGACTAATGAAAAGACTTCATCTAAGAAGATGAGAAATCATTTAGAGAAACGTTGTGTTAATAACAACAAAGTTGAAGACAATAGTCCGAATAATATGCGGACTAATGAAAAGACTTCATCTAAGAAGATGAGAAAACATTTAGAGAAACGTTGTGTTAATAACAACAAAGATGAAGACAATAGTCCGAATAATATGTGGACTAATGAAAAGACTTCATCTAAGAAGATGAGAAATCATTTAGAGAAACGTTGTGTTAATAACAACAAAAATGAAGACAATAGTCCGAATAATATGTGGACTAATGATAAGCTTCATCTAAGAAGATGAGAAAACATTTAGAGAAACGTTGTGTTAATAACAACAAAGATGAAGACAATAGTCCGAATAATATGTGGAATAATGAAAAGACTTCATCTGAGAAGGTGGGAAAACAATTCGAAAACGTTGTGTTAATAACAACAAAGATGAAGTCAATAGTCCGAATAATATGTGGACTAATGAAAAGACTTCATCTAAGAAGATGAGAAAACATTTAGAGAAACGTTGTGTTAATAACAACAAAGATGGAGACAATAGTCCGAATAATATGTGGACTAATGAAAAGACTTCATCTAAGAAGATGAGAAAACATTTAGAGAAACGTTGTGTTAATAACAACAAAGATGAAGACAATAGTCCGAATAATATGTGGACTAACGAAAGACTTCATCTAAGAAGATGAGAAAACATTTAGAGAAACGTTGTGTTAATAACAACAAAGATGAAGACAATAGTCCGAATAATATGTGGACTAATGAAAAGACTTCATCTAAGAAGATGAGAAAACATTTAGAGAAACGTTGTGTTAATAGCAACAAAGATGAAGACAATAGTCCGAATAATATGTGGAATAATGAAAAGTCTTCATCTGAGAAGGTGGGAAAACATTTAGAGAAACGTTGTGTTAATAACAACAAAGATGAAGACAATAGTCCGAAAAATATGTGGACTACTGAAAAGACTTCATCTAAGAAGATGAGAAAACATTTAGAGAAACGTTGTGTTAACAACAACAAAGATGAAGACAATAGTCCGAATAATATGTGGACAAATGAAAAGACTTCATCTAAGAAGATGAGAAAACATTTAGAGAAACGTTGTGTTAATAGCAACAAAGATGAAGACAATAGTCCGAATAATATGTGGAATAATGAAAGACTTCATCTAAGAAGATGAGAAAACATTTAGAGAAACGTTGTGTTAATAACAACAAAGATGAAGACAATAGTCCGAATAATATGTGGACTAAGGAAAAGACTTCATCTAAGAAGATGAGAAAACATTTAGAGAAACGTTGTGTTAATAACAACAAAGATGAAGACAATAGTCCAAATAATATGTGACATAATGAAAAGACTTCATCTGACAAGGTGGGAAAACATTTAGAGAAACCCTGTGTTAATAACAACAAAGATGAAGACAATAGACCGGATAATATGTGGAATAATGAAAAGACTTCATCTAAGAAGATGAGAAAACATTTAGAGAAACGTTGTGTTAATAACAACAAAGATGAAGACAATAGTCCGAATAATATGTGGACTAATGAAAAGACTTCATCTAAGAAGATGAGAAAACATTTAGAGAAACGTTGTGTTAATAACAACAAAGATGAAACAATAGTCCGAATAATATGTGGACTAATGAAAAGACTTCATCTAAGAAGATGAGAAATCATTTAGAGAAACGTTGTGTTAATAACAACAAAGATGAAGACAATAGTCCGAATAATATGTGGACTAATGAAAAGACTTCATCTAAGAAGATGAGAAAATATTTAGAGAAACGTTGGGTTAATAGCAACAAAGATGAAGACAATAGTCCGAATAATATGTGGACTAATGAAAAGACTTCATCTAAGAAGATGAGAAATCCTTTAGAGAAACGTTGTGTTAATAACAACAAAGATGAAGACAATAGTCCGAATAATATGTGGACTAATGAAAAGACTTCATCTAAGAAGATGAAAAAACATTTAGAGAAACGTTGTGTTAATAACAACAAAGATGAATACAATAGTCCGAATAATATGTGGACTAATAAAAGACATCATCTAAAGAAGATGAAAACTTGTGCCAAGACACGTTGTGTTAATAACAACAAAGATGAAGACAATGGTCCGAATAATATGTGGACTGGCGAAAGGGCTTCATCTAAGGGAAGCGAAAGCATTTTGAGAAAACGTTTATTGTTAATAACAACAAAGATGAAGACAAGAGTCCGAATAATATGTGGAATAATGATAGACTTCATCTAAGAAGATGAGAAAACATTTAGAGAAACGTTGTGTTAATAACAACAAAGATGAAATAATAGTCCGATATTAATATACATTAATGAAGAACTTCATCTAAGAAGATGAGAAAACATTTAGAGAAACGTTGTGTTAATAGAAACAAAAAAGATGAAGACAATAGTCCGAATAATAGCGACACTAATGAAAAGGCTTCATCTGAAGATATGGAAAAACATTCAGAGAAACGTTGTGTTAATAACAATAAAGATGAAGACAATAGACCGGATAATATGTGGAATAATGAAAAGACTTCATCTAAGAAGATGAGAAAACATTTAGAGAAACGTTGTGTTAATAACAACAAAGATGAAGACAATAGTCCGAATAATATGTGGACTAATGAAAAGACTTCATCTAAGAAGATGAGAAAACATTTAGAGACACGTTGTGTTAATAACAACAAAGATGAAACAATAGTCGAACAATATGAATTTCAATGAAAAGACTTCATCTAAGAAGATGAGAAATCATTTAGAGAAACGTTGTGTTAATAACAACAAAGATGAAGACAATAGTCCGAATAATATGTGGACAATGAAAAGACTTCATCTAAGAAGATGAAAAATATTTAGAGAAACGTTGGGTTAATAGCAACAAAGATGAAGACAATTTTGTCCAGAATAATATTATGGATAATGAAAAGACTTCATCTAGAAGAAGATGAGAAAACTTTTAGAGAAACGTTGTGTTAATAACAACAAAGATGAAGACAATAGTCCGAATAATATGTGGACTAATGAAAAAGACTTCATCAGAAGATGAAAAAAATAATTTAGAGAGAAACGTTGTATTATGTAACAAAGATGAAGACAATGATCCGAATAATATGTGGACTAATAAAAAGACCGTATCTAAGAAGATGAGAAAACATTTAGAGACACGTTGTGTTAATAACAACAAAGATGAAGACAATGGTCCGAATAATATGTGGACTAATGAGGCTTTCATCTAAGAAGATGAGAAAACATTTAGAGAAACGTTGTGTTAATAACAACAAAGATGAAGACAAGAGTCCGAATAATATGTGGAATAATGATAGACTTCATCTAAGAGAAGATGAGAAAACATTGAAAGCGTTGTGTTAATAGCAACAAAAGTGAAGACAATAGTCGAAAAATATATGGACTAATGAAAAGACTTCATCTAAGAAGATGAGAAAACATTTAGAGAAACGTTGTGTTAATAGCAACAAAGATGAAGATAATAGTCCGAATAATATGTGGACTAATGAAAAGACTTCATCTGAGAAGGTGGGAAAACATTTAGAGAAACGTTGTGTTAATAACAACAAAGATGAAGACAATAGTCCGAATAATATGTGGACTAATGAAAAGACTTCATCTAAGAAGATCAGAAAACATTTACAGAAACGTTGTGTTAATAGCAACAAAGATGAAGACAATAGTCCGAATAATATGTGGAATAATGAAAAGACTTCATCTGACAAGGTGGGAAAACATTTAGAGAAACGTTGTGTTAATAACAACAAAGATGAAGACAATAGTCCGAATAGTGCGTGGAATAATGAAAAGACTTCATCTGAGAAGATGTGGAAACATTTAGAGAAACGTTGTGTTAATAACAACAAAGATGAAGACAATAGTCCGAAAAATATATGGACTAATGAAAAGACTTCATCTAAGAAGATGAGAAAACATTTAAAGAAACGTTGTGTTAATAGCAACATAGATGAAGATAATAGTCCGAATAATATGTGGACTAATGAAAAGACTTCATCTGAGAAGGTGGGAAAACATTTAGAGAAACGTTGTGTTAATAACAACAAAGATGAAGACAATAGTCCGAATAATATGTGGACTAATGAAAAGACTTCATCTAAGAAGATGAGAAAACATTTAGAGAAACGTTGTGTTAATAGCAACAAAGATGAAGACAATAGTCCGAATAATATGTGGACTAATGAAAAGACTTCATCTAAGAAGATGAGAAAACATTTAGAGAAACGTTGTGTTAATAGCAACAAAGATGAAGACAATAGTCCGAATAATATGTGGACTAATGAAAAGACTTCATCTAAGAAGATGAGAAAACATTTAGAGAAACGTTGTGTTAATAACAACAAAGATGAAGACAATAGTCCGAATAATATGTGGACTAATGAAAAGACATCATCTAAGAAGATGAGAAAACATTTAGAGAAACGTTGTGTTAATAACAACAAAGATGAAGACAATGGTCCGAATAATATGTGAACTAATGAAAAGACTTCATCTAAGAAGATGAGAAAACATTTAGAGAAACGTTGTGTTAATAACAACAAAGATGAAGACAATAGTCCGAATAATATGTGGAATAATGAAAAGACTTCATCTAAGAAGATGAGAAAACATTTAGAGAAACGTTGTGTTAATAACAACAAAGATGAAGACAATAGTCCGAATAATATGTGGACTAATGAAAAGACTTCATCTAAGAAGATGAGAAAACATTTAGAGAAACGTTGTGTTAATAACAACAAAGATGAAGACAATAGTCCGAATAATATGTGGAATAATGAAAAGACTTCATCTGAGAAGGTGGGAAAACATTTAGAGAAACGTTGTGTTAATAACAACAAAGATGAAGACAATATTCCGAATAATATGTGGACTACTAAAAAACTTCATCTAAGAAGATGAGAAAAGATTTAGAGAAACGTTGTGGTAATAACAACAAAGATGAAGACAATAGTCCGAATAATATGTGGACTAATGAAAAGACTTCATCTAAGAAGATGAGAAAACATTTAGAGAAACGTTGTGTTAATAACAACAAAGATGAAGACAATAGTCCGAATCATATGTGGACTAATGAAAAGACATCATCTAAGAAGATGAGAAAACATTTAGAGAAACGTTGTGTTAATAGCAACAAAGATGAAGACAATAGTCCGAATAATATGTGGACTAATGAAAAGACTTCATCTAAGAAGATGAGAAAACATTTAGAGAAACGTTGTGTTAATTGCAACAAAGATGAAGACAATAGTCCGAATAATATGTGGAATAATGAAAAGACTTCATCTGAGAAGGTGGGAAAACATTTAGAGAAACGTTGTGTTAATAACAACAAAGATGAAGACAATATTCCGAATAATATGTGGACTACTAAAAAAACTTCATCTAAGAAGATGAGAAAACATTTAGAGAAACGTTGTGTTAATAACAACAAAGATGAAGACAATAGTCCGAATAATATGTGGACTAATGAAAAGACTTCATCTAAGAAGATGAGAAAACATTTAGAGAAACGTTGTGTTAATAACAACAAAGATGAAGACAATAGTCCGAATAATATGTGGACGAATGAAAAGACTTCATCTAAGAGATGAGAAAACATTTAGGCGCCATTCGTGTTAATAACAACAAAGATGAAGACAATAGTCCGAATAATATGTGGACTAATGAAAAGACTTCATCTAAGAAGATGAGAAAACATTTAGAGAAACGTTGTGTTAATAACAACAAAGATGAAGACAATAGTCCGAATAATATATTGGACAATTAGAACATCATCTAAGAAGATGAGAAAACATTTAGAGAAACGTTGTGTTAATAACAACAAAGATGAAGACAATGGTCCGAATAATATGTGGACTAATGAAAAGACTTCATCTAAGAAGATGAGAAATCATTTAGAGAAACGTTGTGTTAATAACAACAAAGATGAAGACAATAGTCCGAATAATATGACGGAATAATGAAAAGACTTCATCTAAGAAGATGAGAAAACATTTAGAGAAACGTTGTGTTAATAACAAAGATGAAGACAATAGTCCGAATAATATGTGGACTAATGAAAAGACTTCATCTAAGAAGATGAGAAAACATTTAGAGAAACGTTGTGTTAATAGCAACAAAGATGAAGACAATAGTCCGAATAATATGTGGAATAATGAAAAGACTTCATCTGACAAGGTGGGAAAACATTTGAAGAAACGTTGTGTTAATAACAACAAAGATGAAGACAATAGTCCGAATAGTACATTAGAAATAATGGAGAAGATGTGGAAACATTTAGAGAAACGTTGTGTTAATAACAACAAAGATGAAGACAATAGTCCGAAAAATATGAGGAATAATGAAAAGACTTCATCTAGAAAGAAAATGAGAAAACATTTAGAGAAACGTTGTGTTGATAGCAACAAAGATGAAGACAATAGTCCGAATAATATGTGGACTAATGAGAAAACTACATCTGAGAAGGTGGGAAAACATTTCGAGAAACGTTGTGTTAATAACAACAAAGATGAAGACAGTAGTCCGAATATTATGTGGACTAATGAAAAGACTTCATCTGAGAAGATGAGAAACCATTTAGAGAGAAACGTTGTGTTCATAACAACAAAGATAAAGACAATGATCCGAATAATGTGGACTCAATGAAAAGACTTCATCTGAAGATATGAGAAAACATTTAGAGAAAAGTTGTGTTAATAGCAACAAAGATGAAGACAATAGTCCGAATAATAAGTGGACTAATGAAAAAACTTCATCTAAGAAGATGGCTTTATTTAGAGAATCGTTGTTTTAATAACAACAACGATGAATACAATAGTCCGAATAATATGTGAACAATGAAAAGACTTCATCTAGAAGATGAGAAAACATTTAGAGAAACGTTGTGTTAATAACAACAAAGATGAAGATAATAGTCCGAATAATATGTGGACTAAATAGAAAGACTTAATCTAAAGAAGATGAGAAAACATTTAGAGAAACGTTGTGTTAATAACAACAAAGATGAAGACAATAGTCCGAATAATATGTGGACTAATGAAATGACATCATCTAAAGAAGATGAGAAAACATTTAGAGAAACGTTGTGTTAATAACAACAAAGATGAAGACAATGGTCCGAATAATATGTGGACTAATGAAAAGACTTCATCTAAGAACATGAGAAAACATTTAGAGAAACGTTGTGTTAATAACAACAAAGATGAAGACAATAGTCCGAATAATATGTGGAATAATGAAAAGACTTCATCTAAGAAGATGAGAAAACAATTAGAGAAACGTTGTGTTAATAACAACAAAGATGAAGACAATAGTCCGAATATGTGTACTAATGAAAAGACTTCATCTAAGAAGATGAGAAAACATTTAGAGAAACGTTGGTTTAATAGCAACAAAGATGAAGACAATAGTCCGAATAATATGTGGAATAATGAAAAGACTTCATCTGACAAGATGGGAAAACATTTAGAGAAACGTTGTGTTAATAACAATAAAGATGAAGACAATAGTCCGAATAATATGAGGAATAATGAAAAGACTTCATCTAAGAAGATGAGAAAACATTTAGAGAATCGTTGTGTTAATAGCAACAAAGATGAAGACAATAGTCCGAATAATATGTGGACTAATGAAAAGACTTCATCTAAGAAGATGAGAAAACATTTAGTGAAACGTTGTTTTAATAACAACAAAGATGAAGACAATAGTCCGAATAATATGTGGACTAATGAAAAGGCTTCATCTAAGAAGATGAGAAAACATTTAGAGAAACGTTGTGTTAATAACAACAAAGATGAAGACAATAGTCCGAATAATATGTGGACTAATGAAAAGACTTCATCTAAGAAGGTGAGAAAACATTTAGAGAAACGTTGTTTTAATAGCAACAAAGATGAAGACAATAGTCCGAATAATATGTGGAATAATGAAAAGACATCATCTGAGAAGGTGGGAAAACATTTAGAGTAACGTTGTGTTGATAACAACAAAGATGAAGACAATAGTCCGAATAGTACGTGGAATAATGAAAAGACTTCATCTGAGAAGATGTGGAAACATTTAGAGGAACGTTGTGTTAATAACAACAAAGATGAAGATAATTGTCCGAATAATATGTGGACTAATGAAAAGACTTCATCTAAGAAGATGAGAAAAAATTTAGAGAAACTTTGTGTTAATAACAACAAAGTTGAAGACAATAGTCCGAATAATTTGTGGAATAATGAAAAGACTTCATCTGACAAGGTGGGAAAACATTTAATGAAACGTTGTGTTAATAACAACAAGGATGAAGACAATAGTCCGAATAATATGTGGACTAATGAAAAGACTTCATCTAAGAAGATGAGAAAACATTTAGAGAAACGTTGTGTTAATAACAACAAAGATGAAGACAATAGTCCGAATAATATGTGGACTAATGAAAAGACATCATCTAAGAAGATGAGAAAACATTTAGAGAAACGTTGTGTTAATAACAACAAAGATGAAGACAATGGTCCGAATAATATGTGGAATAATGAAAAGACTTCATCTATGAAGAAGAGAAATCATTTAGAGAAACGTTGTGTTAATAACAACAAAAATGAAGACAATAGTCCGAATAATACGTGGAATAATGAAAAGACTTCATCTAAGAAGATGAGAAAACATTTAGAGAAACGTTGTGTTAATAACAACAAAGATGAAGACAATAGTCCGAATAATATGTGGACTAATGAAAAGACTTCATCTAAGAAGATCAGAAAAACATTTACAGAAACGTTGTTAATAGCAAACAAAGATGAAGACAAATAGTCCGAATAATTATGGAATAATGAAAAGACTTCATCTGACAAGGTGGGAAAACATTTAGAGAAACGTGCTGTTAATAACAACAAAGATGAAGACAATAGTCTGAATAGCAATGTGAAATAATTAAAAGACTTCATCTGAGAAGATGTGGAAACATTTAGAGAAAACGTTAGTAAGAATAACAAAGATGACAATAGTCCGAAAATATGAGGAATAATAAAAAGACTTTATCCAAGAAAATGAGAAAACATTTAGAGAAATCAAGTAGAAATGGATAGGCAAATAAAGATGAAGACAATAGTCCGAATAATATGTGGACTAATGAAAAGGCTTCATCTGAGAAGGTGGGAAAACATTTCGAGAAACGTTGTGTTAATAACAACAAAGATGAAGAGCAGTAGCTCTGAATATTATGTGGACGACGAAAAGACTTCATCTGAGAAGATGAGAAACCATTGAGAAATGTTGTCTATAACAACAAAGATAAAGACAGTCCGAATAATATGTGGACTAATGAAAAGACTTCATCTACAGATGAGAAAACATTTAGAGAAAAGTTGTTAATAGCAACAAAGATGAAGACAATAGTCCGGAATAATGGGCATATCATCGAAAACTTCATCTAAGAAGATGAGAAAACATTTAGAGAATCTGGTTGTTTTAATAACAACAACGATGAATACAATAGTCCGAATAATATGTGGACTAATGAAAAGACTTCATCGAAGAAGATGAGAAACATTTAGAGAAACGTTGTGTTAATAACAACAAAGATGAAGATAATAGTCCGAATAATATGTGGACTAATGAAAGCACTTAATCTAAGAAGATGAGAAAACATTTAGAGAAACGTTGTGTTAATACCAACAAAGATGAAGACAATAGTCCGAATAATATGTGGACTAATGAAATGACATCATCTAAGAAGATGAGAAAACATTTAGAGAAACGTTGTGTTAATAACAACAAAGATAAAATATTAAATGTCCAGTCAATATGTGGACTAATGAAAAGACTTCATCTAAGAAATTAGCGAGAAAACATTTAGAGAAACGTTGTGTTAATAACAACAAAGATGAAGACAATAGTCCGAATAATATGGAATAATGAAAAGACTTCATCTAAGAAGATGAGAAAACAATTAGACAAACGTTGTGTTAAAGGTAACAACAAAGATGAAGACAATAGTCCAACAATATGGTTTAATAAAGACTTCATCTAAGAAGATGAGAAAACATTTAGAGAAACGTTGGTTTAATAGCAACAAAGATGAAGACAATAGTCCGAATAATATGTGGAATAATGAAAAGACTTCATCTGGACAAGATGGGAAAACATTTAGAGAAACGTTGTGTTAATAACAATAAAGATGAAGACAATAGTCCGAATAATATGAGGAATAATGAAAAGACTTCATCTAAGAAGATGAGAAACATTTAGAGAATCGTTGTGTTAATAGCAACAAAGATGAAGACAATAGTCCGAATAATATGTGGACTAATGAAAAGACTTCATCTAAGAAGATGAGAAAACATTTAGTGAAATGTTGCTTTAATAACAACAAAGATGAAGACAATAGTCCGAATAATATGTGGACTAATGAAAAGGCTTCATCTAAGAAGATGAGAAAAACATTTAGAGAAAACGTTGTGTTAATAACAACAAAGATGAAGACAATAGTCCTAACAATATGGATTCAATGAAAAGACTTCATCTAAGAAGGTGAAAACATTTAGAGAAACGTTGTTTCCATTACAACAAAGATGAAGACAATAGTCCGAATAATATGTGGAATAATGAAAAGACATCATCTGAGAAGGTGGGAAAACATTTAGAGTAACGTTGTGTTGATAAATAACAAAGATGAAGACAATAGTCCGAATAGTACGTGGCAATGAAAAGACTTCATCTGAGAAGATGTGGAAACATTTAGAGGAACGTTATGTTAATAACAACAAAAGATGAAGATAATGGACCGAATAATAAGGTGGACTAATGAAAAGACTTCATCTAAGAAGATGAGAAAAGTATTTTAGGAAACTTTGTGTTAATAACAACAAAGTTGAAGACAATAGTCCGAATAATTTGTGGAATAATGAAAAGACTTCATCTGACAAGGTGGGAAAACATTTAATGAAATTCATGTTAATAACAACAAGGATGAAGACAACAGTCCGAATAATATGTGGACTAATGAAAAGACTTTATCTAAGAAGATGAAAACATTGAGAAACGTTGCAAGTACAACAACAAAGATGAAGACACAGTCCGAATAATATGTGGACTAATGAAAAGACATCATCTAAGAAGATGAAGAGAAAACATTAGAGAAACGTTGTGTTGAAGAACAAGATGAAGACAATGGTCCGAATAATAAAATAATGAAAAGACTTCATCTATGAAGAAGAGAACATTAGAGAAACGTTGTGCTAATAACAACAAAAATGCAATATAGTCCGAATAATACGTGGAATAATGAAAAGACTTCATCTAAGCAAGATGAGAATATTTAGAGAAACGTTGTGTTGACAACAACAAAGATGAAGACAATAGTCCGAATAAGTGGACTAATGAAAAAGACTTCATCTAAAGATGAGAAAACATTTAGAGAAACGTTGTGTTAATAGCAACAAAGATGGAAGACAATAGTCCTAATAATATGTGGAATAATGAAAAGACTTTACCTGAGAAGGTGGGAAACATTTAGAGTAACGAAGTGATAACAACAAAGATGAAGACAATAGTCCGAATAGTACGGAATTGAAGAAAAGACTTCATCTGAGAAGATGCGGGAACATTTAGAGGAACGTTAGGTATAAATACCAAAGATGAAGATAATTGGACTGAATAATATGGACGTACTGAAAAGACTTCCATCTAAGAAGATGAGTAGGATTTAGTGAAACTTTGTGTTAATTAACAAATAAAGTTGAAGACAATAGTCCGAATAATTTGTAGAATAATGAAAAGACTTCATCTGACAAGGTGGAAAACATTTAATGAAACGTTGTGTTAATAACAACAAGGATGAAGACAATAGTCCGAATAATATGTGGACTAATGAAAAGACTTCATCTAAGAAGATGAGAAAACATTTAGAGAAATCGTTGTGTTAATAAATAACAACAAAGATGAAGACAATAGTCCGAATAATATGGGACTAATGAAAAGACATCATCTAAGAAGATGAGAAACATTTAGAGAAACGTTGTGTTAATAACAACAAAGATGAAGACAATGGTCCGAATAATATGTGGAATAATGAAAAGACTTCATCTATGAAGAAGAGAAATCATTTAGAACGTTGTGTTAATAACAACAAAAATGAAGACAATAGTCCGAATACGTGGAATAATGAAAAGACTTCATCTAAGAAGATGAGAAAACATTTAGAGAAACGTGTTGTAGTTAATAACAACAAAGATGAAGACAATAGTCCGAACAATATGTGGACTAATGAAAAGACTTCATCTAAGAAGATGAGAAAACATTTCTTAGAGAAACGTTGTGTTAATAGCAACAAAGATGAAGACAATGGTCCTAATAATATGTGGAATAATGAAAAGACTTCATCTGACAAGGTGGGAAAACATTTCGAGAAACGTTGTGTTAATAACAACAAAGATGAAGACAATAGTCCGAATATTATGTGGACTAATGAAAAGACTTCATCTGAGAAGATGAGAAATCATTTAGAGAAACGTTGTGTTCATAACAACAAAGATGAAGACAATAGTCCGAATAATATGTGGACTAATGAAAAGACTTCATCTAAGAAGATGAGAAAACATTTAGAGAAACGTTGTGTTAATAGCAACAAAGATGAAGACAATAGTTCCGAATAATATGTGGACTAATGAAAAAACTTCATCTACGACGATGAGAAAACATTTAGAGTATCGTTGTTTTAATAACAACAACGATGAATACAATAGTCCGAATAATATGTGGACTAATGAAAAGACTTCATCTAAGAAGATGAGAAAACATTTAGAGAAACGTTGTGTTAATAACAACAAAGATGAAGACAATAGTCCGAATAATATGTGGACTAATGAAAAGACTTCATCTAAGAAGATGAGTAAACATTTAGAGAAACGTTGTGTTAATAACAACAAAGATGAAGACAATAGTCCGAATAATATGTGGACTAATGAAAAGACATCATCTAAGAAGATGAGAAAACATTTAGAGAAACGTTGTGTTAATAACAACAAAGATGAAGACAATAGTCCGAATAATATGTGGACTAATGAAAAGACTTCATCTAAGAAGATGAGAAAACATTTAGAGAAACGTTGTTTTAATAGCAACAAAGATGAAGACAATAGTCCGAATAATATGTGGAATAATGAAAAGACATCATCTGAGAAGGTGTGAAAACATTTAGAGTAACGTTGTGTTAATAACAACGAAGATGAAGACAATAGTCCGAATAGTACGTGGAATAATGAAAAGACTTCATCTGAGAAGATGTGGAAACATTTAGAGGAACGTTGTGTTAATAACAACAAAGATGAAGATAATTGTCCGAATAATATGTGGACTAATGAAAAGACTTCATCTAAGAAGATGAGAAAACATTTAGAGAAACGTTGTGTTAATAACAACAAAGTTGAAGACAATAGTCCGAATAATTTGTGGAATAATGAAAAGACTTCATCTGACAAGGTGGGAAAACATTTAGAGAAACGTTGTGTTAATAACAACAAAGATGAAGACAATAGTCCGAATAATATGTGGACTAATGAAAAGACATCATCTAAGAAGATGAGAAAACATTTAGAGAAGCGTTGTGTTAATAGCAATAATGATGGAGACAATAGTCCGAATAATATGTGGACTAATGAAAAGACTTCATCTAAGAAGATGAGAAAACATTTAGAGAAACGTTGTGTTAATAACAACAAAGATGAAGACAATAGTCCGAATAATATGTGGACTAATGAAAAGACATCATCTAAGAAGATGAGAAAACATTTAGAGAAACGTTGTGTTAATAACAACAAAGTTGAAGACAATAGTCCGAATAATATGTGGACTAATGAAAAAACTTCATCTACGAAGATGAGAAAACATTTAGAGAATCGTTGTTTTAATAACAACAACGATGAATACAATAGTCCGAATAATATGTGGACTAATGAAAAGACTTCATCTAAGAAGATGAGAAAACATTTAGAGAAACGTTGTGTTAATAACAACAAAGATGAAGACAATAGTCCGAATAATATGTGGACTAATGAAAAGACTTAATCTAAGAAGATGAGAAAACATTTAGAGAAACGTTGTGTTAATAACAACAAAGATGAAGACAATAGTCCGAATAATATGTGGACTAATGAAAAGACTTCATCTAAGAAGATGAGAAAACATTTAGAGAAACGTTGTTTTAATAACAACAAAGATGAAGACAATAGTCCGAATAATATGTGGACTAATGAATAGGCTTCATCTAAGAAGATGAGAAAACATTTAGAGAAACGTTGTGTTAATAACAACAAAGATGAAGACAATAGTCCGAATAATATATGGACTAATGAAAAGACTTCATCTAAGAATGAAGAAAAACATTTAGAGAAACGTTGTTTTAATAGCAACAAAGATGAAGACAATAGTCCGAATAATATGTGGAATAATGAAAAAAGACATCATCGAGAAGGGTGGGAAAACATTTTAGAGTAACGTTGTGTTAATAACAACAAAAGAAGATGAAGACAATTGTCCGAATAATTGCGTGGAATAATGAAAAGACTTCATCTGAGAAGATGTGAAACATTGAAGGGGCAATAGTATATGAGAGATGAAGACAATAGTCCGAATAGTACGTGGAATAATGAAAAGACATGTCTAGGAAGATGTGAAACATTTAGAAGAGAAACGTTGTGTTAATAACAACAAAGATAAAGACAATAGTCCGAATAGTACGTGGAATATTAAAGACACCATCTGAAGATGTGGAAACATTTAGAAAACGTTGTGTTAATAACATCAAAGATAGAACAATAGTCGAATAATATGTGGACTAATGAAAAGACTTCATCTGAGAAGGTGGAAAGTTATTTCGAGTAACGTTGTGACTAATAACAACAAAGATGAAGACAAAATAGTCCAAATAATTTGTGGACTAATGAAAAGACATCATTAAGAAGATGAGAAAACATTTAGAGAGAAACGTTGTGTTAATAACAACAAAGATGAAGACAATAGTCCGAACAATATGTGGACTAATGAAAAGACTTCATCTAAGAAGATGAAAAACATTTAGAAGAACGTTATTATTGTATAACAAAGATAGAGAGCAATAGTCGAATAATTTGTGAATTAATGAAAGACTTAATCTGAAGATGAGAAAACATTTAGAGAAACGTTGATATTTAATAACAACAAAGATGAAGACAATGATCCGAATAATGTGAGTTATTAGAAAGACTTAATCTAAGAAGATGAAAAGCATTTAGAGAAACGTTGTGTTAATAACAACAAAGATGAAGACAATAGTCGATAATATGTGGACTAATGAAAAGAAACAATCTAAAGAAGATGAAAACTTATTTAGAGAATCGTTGTTAATGGCAACAAAGATGAAGACAATGATCCAGATAATATGTGGACGAAGAACTTCATCTAAGAAGATAGAGAAAACATTTAAGAGAAACGTTGTTTTAATAACAACAAAGATGAAGACAATAGTCCGAATAATGTGGATAATGAGAATGAGCTTCATCTAAGAAGATGAGAAAACATTTAGAGAAACGTTGTGTTAATAATAATAAAGATGAAGACAATAGTCCGAATAATGTGGATAATGAAAAGACTTCATCTAAGAAGATGAAAACAATGGGTATTTCAATAGCAACAAAGATGAAGACAATAGTCCGAATAATATGTGGAATAATGAAAAGACATGTCTGAGAGGTGGGAAAACATTTAGAGTATTTGTTGTGTTAATAACAACAAAGATGAAGACAAAATTGTGTCCGAATGGTACGTGGAATAATGAAAAGACTTATCTGAAGATGTGAAACATTTAGAGAACATGTTAATAACAGAGATGAAGACAATAGTCAGAATAGTACGTGGAATAATGAAAAGACATCATCTGAAGAAGATGTGGAAACATTTAGAGAAACGTTGTTAATAACAACAAAGATAAAGACAATAGTCCGAATAGTACGTGGAATAATGAAAAGACTTCATCTGAAGAAGATGGAAACATTTAAGAAACGTTGTGTTAATAACATCAAAGATGAGGAATAATGAGTCCGAATAATATGTGAATATAAGCGAAAAGACTTCATCTGAAGGTGGAAAGCATTTCGAGTAACGTTGTGTTAATAACAACAAAGATGAAGACAATAGTCCGAATAATTTGTGGACTAATGAAAAGACATCATCTAAGAAGATGAAAAAACGTTTAGAAACGTTGTGTTAATAACAACAAAGATGAAGACAATAGTCCGAACAATATGTGGACTAATGAAAAGACTTCATCTAAAGAAGATGAGAAAACATTTAGAAACGTTGTGTTAATAACAACAAAGACGAAGGCAATAGTCGAATAATTTGTGGACTAATGAAAAGACTTCATCTAAGAGAAGATGAGAAAACATTTAGAGAAACGTTGTGTTAGTAACAACAAAGATGAAGACAATAGTCCGAATAATATGTGGACTAATGAAAAGACTTCATCTAAGAAGATGAGAAAACATTCAGAGAAACATTGTGTTAATAACAACAAAGATGAAGACAATAGTCCGAATAATATGTGGACTAATGAAAAGCCTTCATCTAAGAAGATGAGAAAACATTTAGAGAAACGTTGTGTTAATAACAACAAAGATGAAGACAATAGTCCGAATAATATGTGGACTAATGAAAAGACTTCATCTAAGAAGATGAGAAAACATTTAGAGAAACGTTGTGTTAATAGCAACAAATATGAAGACAATAGTCCGAATAATATGTGGAATAATGAAAAGATTTCATCTGAGAAGGTGGGAAAACTTTTCGAGTAACGTTGTGTTAATAACAACAAAGATGAAGACAATAGTCCGAATAGTACGTGGAATAATGAAAAGACTTCATCTGAGAAGATGTGGAAACATTTAGAGGAACGTTGTGTTAATAACAACAAAGATGAAGACAATAATCCGAATAATATGTGGACTAATGAAAAGACTTCATCTAAGAAGATGAGAAACCATTTAGAGAAACGTTGTGTTAATAAAAACAAAGTTGAAGACAATAGTCCGAATAATATGTGGAATAATGAAAAGACTTCATCTGACAAGGTGGGAAAACATTTAATGAAACGTTGTGTTAATAACAACAAAGATGAAGACCATAGTCCGAATAGTACGTGGAATAATGAAAAGACATCATGTGAGAAGATGTGGAAACATTTAGAGAAACGTTGTGTTAATAACAACAAAGATGAAGACAATAGTCCGAATAGTACGTGGAATAATGAAAAGACTTCATCCGAGAAGATGTGGAAACATTTAGAGAACCGTTGTGTTAATAACAACAAAGATGAAGACAATAGTCCGAATAATATGTGGACTAATGAAAAGATTTCATCTGAGAAGGTGGGAAAACTTTTCGAGTAACGTTGTGTTAATAACAACAAAGATGAAAACAATAGTCCGAATAATTTGTGGACTAATGAAAAGACTTCATCTAAGAAGATGAGAAATCATTTAGAGAAACGTTGTGTTAATAACAACAAAGATGAAGACAATAGTCCGAATAATATGTGGACTAATGAAAAGACTTCATCTAAGAAGATGAGAAAACATTTAGCGAAACGTTGTGTTAATAACAACAAAGATGAAGACAATAGTCCGAATAATATGTGGACTAATGAAAAGGCTTCATCTAAGAAGAAGTGAAAACATTTAAAGAAACGTTGTGTTAATAACAACAATGATGAAGACAATAGTCCGAATAATATGTGGACTAATGAAAAGACTTCATCTAAGAAGATGAGAAAACATTTAGAGAAACGTTGTGTTAATTGCAAGAAAGATGAAGACAATAGTCCGAATATTATGTGGACTAATGAAAAGACTTCATCTACGAAGATGAGAAAACATTTAGAGAAACGTTGTGTTAATAAAAACAAAGATGAAGACAATAGTCCGAATAATATGTGGACTAATGAAAAGATTTCATCTAAGAAGATGAGAAAACATATAGAGAAACGTTGTGTTAATAACAACAAAGATGAAGATAATATTCCGAATAATATGTGGACTAATGAAAAGACCTCATCTAAGAAGATGAGAAAACATTTAGAGAAACGTTGTGTTAATAGCAACAAAGATGAAGACAATAGTCCGAATAATATGTGGAATAATGACAAGACATCATCTGAGAACGTGGGAAAACATTTAGAGAAACGTTGTGTTAATAACAACAAAGATGAAGACAATAGTCCGAATAATATGTGGACTAATGAAAAGACTTCATCTAAGAAGATGAGAAAACATTTAGAGAAACGTTGTGTTAATAACAACAAAGATGAAGACAATAGTCCGAATAATATGTGGACTAATGAAAAGACTTCATCTAAGATAATGAGAAAACATTTAGAGAAACGTTGTGTTAATAGCAACAAAGATGAAGACAATAGTCCGAATAATATGTGGAATAATAAAAAGACTTCATCTGAGAAGGTGGGAAAACATTTAGAGAAACGTTGTGTTAATATCAACAAGGATGAAGACAATAGTCCGAATAGAACGTGTAATAATGAAAAGACTTCATTTGAGAAGATGTGGAAACATTTAGAGAAACGTTGTGTTAGTTACAACAAAGATGAATACAATAGTTCGAATAATATGTGGACTAATGAAAAGACTTCATCTAAGAAGATGAGAAAACATTTAGAGAAACGTTGTTTTAATAGCAACAAAGATGAAGACAATAGTCCGAATAATATGTGGAATAATGGAAAGACTTCATCTGAGAAGGTGGGAAAACATTTAGAGAGACTTTGTGTTAATAACAACAAAGATGAAGACAATAGTCCGAATAATACGTGGAACAATGAAAAGACTTCATCTAAGAAGATGAGAAAACTTTTAGAGAAACGTTGTGTTAATAGCAACAAAGATGAAGACAATAGTCCGATTAATATCTGGAATAATGAAATGACCTCATCTGAGAAGGTGGGAAAACATTTAGAGAAACGTTGTGTTAATAACAACAAAGATGAAGACAATAGTCCGAATAATATGTGGACTAATGAAAAGACTTCATCTAAGAAGATGAGAAAACATTTAGAGAAACGTTGTGTTAATAACAACAAAGATTGAAGACAATAGTCCGAATAATATGTGGACTAATGAAAAGACTTCATCTAAGAAGATGAGAAAACATTTAGAGAAACGTTGTGTTAATAGCAACAAATATGAAGACAATAGTCCGAATAATATGTGGAATAATGAAAAGACTTCATCTGAGAAGGTGGGAAAACATTTAGAGAAACGTTGTGTTAATAACAACAAAGATGAAGACAATAGTCCGAACAATACGTGGAATCATGAAAAGACTTCATCTAAGAAGATGAGAAAACATTTAGAGAAACGTTGTTTTAATAGCAACAAAGATGAAGACAATAGTCCGAATAATATGTGGAATAATGGAAAGACTTCATCTGAGAAGGTGGGAAAACATTTAGAGAAACGTTGTGTTAATAACAACAAAGATGAAGACAATAGTCCGAATAATACGTGGAATAATGAAAAGACTTCATCTAAGAAGATGAGAAAACATTTAGAGAAACGTTGTTTTAATAACAACAAAGATGAACACAATAGTTCGAATAATATATGGACTAATGAAAAGACTTCATCTAAGAAGATGAGAAAACATTTAGAGAAACGTTGTGTTAAGAGCAACAAAGATGAAGACAATAGTCCGAACAATATGTGGACTAATGAAAAGACTTCATCTAAGAAGATGAGAAAACATTTAGAGAAACGTTGGTTTAATAGCAACAAAGATGAAGACAATAGTCCGAATAATATGTGGAATAATGAAAAGACTTCATCTGACAAGGTGGGAAAACATTTAGAGAAACGTTGTGTTAATAACAATAAAGATGAAGACAATAGTCCGAATAATATGACGAATAATGAAAAGACTTCATCTAAGAAGATGAGAAAACATTTAGAGAATCGTTGTGTTAATAGCAACAAAGATGAAGGCAATAGTCCGAATAATATGTGGACTAATGAAAAGACTTCATCTAAGAAGATGAGAAAACATATAGAGAAACGTTGTTTTAATAACAACAAAGATAAAGACAATAGTCCGAATAATATGTGGACTAATGAATAGGCTTCATCTAAGAAGATGAGAAAACATTTAGAGAAACGTTGTGTTAATAACAACAAAGATAAAGACAATAGTCCGAATAATATGTGGACTAATGAAAAGACTTCATCTAAGAAGATGAGAAAACATTTAGAGAAACGTTGTTTTAATAGCAACAAAGATGAAGACAATAGTCCGAATAATATGTGGAATAATGAAAAGACATCATCTGAGAAGGTTGAAAAACATATAGAGTAACGTTGTGTTAATAACCACAAAGATGAAGACAATAGTCCGAATAGTACGTGGAATAATGAAAAGACTTCATCTGAGAAGATGTGGAAACATTTAGAGGAACGTTGTGTTAATAACAACAAAGATGAAGATAATTGTCCGAATAATATGTGGACTAATGAGAAGACTTCATCCAAGAAGATGAGAAAACATTTAGAGAAACGTTGTGTTAATAACAACAAAGTTGAAGACAATAGTCCGAATAATTTGTGGAATAATGAAAAGACTTCATCTGACAAGGTAGGAAAACATTTAATGAAACGTTGTGTTAATAACAACAGAGATGAAGTCAATAGTCCGAATAGTACGTGGAATAATGAAAAGACATCATCTGAGAAGATGTGGAAACATTTAGAGAAACGTTGTGTTAATAACAACAAAGATAAAGACAATAGTCCGAATAGTACGTGGAATAATGAAAAGACTTCATCTGAGAAGATGTGGAAACATTTAGAGAAACGTTGTGTTAATAACAACAAAGATGAAGACAATAGTCCGAATAATATGTGGACTAATGAAAAGACTTCATCTGAGAAGGTGGGAAAACATTTCGAGTAACGTTGTGTTAATAACATCAATGATGAAGACAATAGTCCGAATAATTTGTGGACTAATGAAAAGACATCATCTAAGAAGATGAGAAAACATTTAGAGAAACGTTGTGTTAATAACAACAAAGATGAAGACAATAGTCCGAATAATATGTGGACTAATGAAAAGACTTCATCTAAGAAGATGAGAAAACATTCAGAGAAACGTTGTGTTAATAACAACAAAGATGAAGACAATAGTCCGAATAATATGTGGACTAATGAAAAGGCTTCATCTAAGAAGAAGAGAAAACATTTAGAGGAACGTTGTGTTAATAACAACAAAGATGAAGACAATAGTCCGAATAATATGTGGACTAATGAAAAGACTTCATCTAAGAAGATGAGAAACCATTTAGAGAAACGTTGTGTTAATAGCAAGAAAGATGAAGACAATAGTCCGAATATTATGTGGACTAATGAAAAGACTTCATCTAAGAAGATGAGAAAACATTTAGAGAAACGTTGTGTTAATAGCAACAAAGATGAAGACAATAGTCCGAATAATATGTGGAATAATGAAAAGACTTCATCTGACAAGTTGGGAAAACATTTAGAGAAACGTTGTGTTAATAACAACAAAGATGAAGACAGTAGTCCGAATAGTACGTGAAATAATGAAAAGACTTCATCTGAGAAGATGTGGAAACATTTAGAGAAACGTTGTGTTAATAACAACAAACATGAAGACAATAGTCCGAATAATATGAGGAATAATGAAAAGACTTCATCTAAGAAAATGAGAAAACATTTAGAGAAACGTTGTGTTGATAGCAACAAAGATGAAGACAATAGTCCGAATAATATGTGGACTAATGAAAAGGCTTCATCTGAGAAGGTGGGAAAACATTTCGAGAAACGTTGTGTTAATAACAACAAAGATGAAGACAATAGTCCGAATATTATGTGGACTAATGAAAAGACTTCATCTGAGAAGATGAGAAATCATTTAGAGAAACGTTGTGTTCATAACAACAAAGATAAAGACAATAGTCCGAATAATATGTGGACTAATGAAAAGACTTCATCTAAGAAGATCAGAAAACATTTAGAGAAACGTTGTGTTAATAGCAACAAAGATGAAGACAATAGTCCGAATAATATGTGGACTAATGAAAAGACTTCATCTAAGAAGATGAGAAAACATTTAGAGAAACGTTGTGTTAATAACAACAAAGATGAAGACAATAGTCCGAATAATATGTGGACTAATGAAAAGACTTAATCTAAGAAGATGAGAAAACATTTAGAGAAACGTTGTGTTAATAACAACAAAGATGAAGACAATACTCCGAATAATATGTGGACTAATGAAAAGACATCATCTAAGAAGATGAGAATACATTTAGAGAAACGTTGTGTTAATAACAACAAAGATGAAGACAATGGTCCGAATAATATGTGGACTAATGAAAAGACTTCATCTAAGAAGATGAGAAAACATTTAGAGAAACGTTGTGTTAATAACAACAAAGATGTAGATAATTGTCCGAACAATATGTGGACTAATGAAAAGACTTCATCTAAGAAGATGAGAAAAAATTTAGAGAAACGTTGTGTTAATAACAACAAAGTTGAAGACAATAGTCCTAATAATATGTGGAATAATGAAAAGACTTCATCTGACAAGGTGGGAAAACATTTAATGAAACGTTGTGTTAATAACAACAAAGATGAAGACAATAGTCCGAATAATATGTGGACTAATGAAAAGACTTCATCTAAGAAGATGAGAAAACATTTAGAGAAGCGTTGTGTTAATAACAACAAAGATGAAGACAATAGTCCGAATAATATGTGGACTAATGAAAAGACATCATCTAAGAAGATGAGAAAACATTTAGAGAAACGTTGTGTTAATAACAACAAAGATGAAGACAATGGTCCGAATAATATATGGACTAATGAAAAGACTTCATCTAAGAAGATGAGAAATCATTTAGAGAAACGTTGTGTTAATAACAACAAAAATGAAGACAATAGTCCGAATAATATGTGGAATAATGAAAAGACTTCATCTAAGAAGATGAGAAAACATTTAGAGAAACGTTGTGTTAATAACAACAAAGATGAAGACAATAGTCCGAATAATATGTGGACTAATGAAAAGACTTCATCTAAGAAGATGAGAAAACATTTAGAGAAACGTTGTGTCAATAGCAACAAAGATGAAGACAATAGTCCTAATAATATGTCGAATAATGAAAAGACTTCATCTGACAAGGTGGGAAAACATTTAGAGAAACGTTGTGTTAATAACAACAAAGATGATGACAATAGTCCGAATAGTACGTGGAATAATGAAAAGACTTCATCTGAGAAGATGTGGAAACATTTAGAGAAACGTTGTGTTAATAACAACAAAGGTGAAGACAATAGTCCGAATAATATGAGGAATAATGAAAAGACTTCATCTAAGAAAATGAGAAAACATTTAGGGAAACGTTGTGTTGATATCAACAAAGATGAAGACAATAGTCCGAATAATATGTGGACTAATGAAAAGGCTTCATCTGAGAATGTGGGGAAAACATTTCCGAGAAAACGTTGTGTTAATAACAACAAAGATGAAGACAATAGTCCGCATATTATGTGGACTAATGAAAAGACCATCTGAAGATGAAGAAATCATTTGAGAAACGTTGTGTTAATAACAACAAAGATGAGACAATAGTCCGAATATTATGTGGACCTAGTAAGGCTAAATGCAAGAAGATAGAAAAACCCAGAAACGTTGTGTTAATAGCAGCAAGATGAAGACAATAGTCCGAATATTATGTGGACTAATGAAAAAAACTTCATCTACGAAGATGAGAAAACATTTAGAGAATCGTTGTTTTATAACAACAACGATGAATACAATAGTCTAATATGTGGACTAATGAAAAGACTTCATCTAAAGAAGATGAAAAACATTTAAGAAAACGTTGTGTTAATAACAACAAAGATGAAGACAATGATCCGAATAATATGTGGACTAATGAAAAAACACAAATACAAGAAGATAGAAAGCATTTAGAGAAACGTTGTGTTAATAACAACAAAGATGAGAGCAATAATTAAAATAATATGTGGACTAATGAAAAGACTTCATCTAAAGAAGATGAGAAAACATTTAGAGAAACGTTGTGTTAATAGCAACAAAGATGAAGACATTAGTCCGAATAATATGTCTGGAATAGTAAAAAGACTTCATCTGACAAGGTGGAAAACATTTAAGAAACGTTGTGTTAATAACAACAAAAATGAAACAATAGTCCGAATAGTACGTGGAATAATGAAAAGACTTCATCTGAGAAGATGTGGAAACCTTCAACAATTATACTACTCCTGTAAAAGATGAAGACAATAGTCCGAATAATATGAGAATAATGAAAAACTTCATCTAGAAAATGAAAAACATTTAGAAAAACGTTGTGTTAATAGCAACAAAGATGAAGACCGTAGTCTTGATAATATGTGGACTAAATGAAAGACTTCTGCATCTGAGAAGGTGGGAAAACATTTTCGAGAAACGTTGTGTTAATAACTTACCAATAGATGAAGACAATAGTCCGCATATTATGTGGACTAATGAAAGAACTTCATCTGAAGATGAGAAATCATTTAGAGAAACGTTGTGTTAATAACAACAAAGATGAAGACAATAGTCCCGAATAATATGTGGACTAATGAAAAAGACTTCATCTGAAGATGAGAAAACACTTCAAGAGAAACGTTGTGTTAATAGCAAAAGATGAAGACAATAGTCCGAATAATATGTGAGCTAATGAAAAAACTTCATCTACGAAGATGAAAAACATTTAGAGAATCGTTGTTTTAATAACAACAACGATGAATACAATAGTCCGAATAATATGTGGACTAATGAAAAGACTTCATCTAGAGAAGATGAGAAAACATTGAAAACGTTGTGTTAATAACAACAAAGATGAAGACAATAGTCCGAATAATATGTGGACCCTATTGAAAAGACTTCATCTGGAAGATGAGAAAACATTTAGAGAAACGTTGTGTTAATAACAACAAAGATGAAGACAATAGTCCGAATAATGGAATAGCTGAAAAAGGCTTCATCTAAGAAAGATGAAAAAACGTTTAGAGAAACGTTGTGTTATGTAACAAAGATGAAGACAATAGTCCGAATAATATGTGGAATAATGAAAAGACTTCATCTGACAAGGTGGGAAAACATTTAGAGAAACGTTGTGTTAATATTAACAACAAAGATGAAACAGCAGTCCGAATAGTACATGGAATAATGAAAAGACTTCATCTGAGGAAGATGTAAAACATTTAGAGAAACGTTGTGTTAATAACAACAAAGATGAAGACAATAGTCCGAATAATATGAGGAATAATGAAAAGACTTCTCTAAGAAAATAGAGAAAACATTTAGAGAAGCGTTGTGTTAATAGCAACAAAAGATGAAGACAATAGTCCGAATAATATGTGGACTAATGAAAAAACTTCATCTACGAAGATGAAAAACATTTAGAGAATCGTTGTTTTAATAACAACAACGATGAATACAATAGTCCGAATAATATGTGGACTAATGAAAAGACTTCATCTAAGAAGATGAAAAACATTTAGAGAAACGTTGTGTTAATAACAACAAAGATGAAGACAATAATCCGAATAATATGTGGACTAATGAAAAGACTTAATCTAAGAAGATGAGAAAACATTTAGAGAAACGTTGTGTTAATAACAACAAAGATGAAGACAATAGTCCGAATAATATGTGGACTAATGAAAAGACATCATCTAAGAAGATGAGAAAACATTTAGAGAAACGTTGTGTTAATAACAATAAAGATGAAGACAATAGTCCGAATAATATGTGGAATAATGAAAAGACTTCATCTGACAAGGTGGGAAAACATTTAGAGAAACGTTGTGTTAATAACAATAAAGATGAAGACAATAGTCCGAATAATATGAGGAATAATGAAAAGACTTCATCTAAGAAGATGAGAAAACATTTAGAGAATCGTTGTGTTAATAGCAACAAAGATGAAGACAATAGTCCGAATAATATGTGGACTAATGAAAAGACTTAATCTAAGAAGATGAGAAAACATTTAGAGAAACGTTGTTTTAATAACAACAAAGATGAAGACAATAGTCCGAATAATATGTGGACTAATGAATAGGCTTCATCTAAGAAGATGAGAAAACATTTAGAGAAACGTTGTTTTAATAACAACAAAGATGAAGACAATAGTCCGAATAATATGTGGACTAATGAAAAGACTTCATCTAAGAAGATGAGAAAACATTTAGAGAAACGTTGTTTTAATAGCAACAAAGATGAAGACAATAGTCCGAATAATATGTGGAATAATGAAAAGACATCATCTGAGAAGGTGGGAAAACATTTAGAGTAACGTTGTGTTAATAACAACAAAGATGAAGACAATAGTCCGAATAGTACGTGGAATAATGAAAAGACTTCATCTGAGAAGATGTGGAAACATTTAGAGGAACGTTGTGTTAATAACAACAAAGATGAAGATAATTGTCCGTATAATATGTGGACTAATGAAAAGACTTCATCTAAGAAGATGAGAAAAAATTTAGAGAAACGTTGTGTTAATAACAACAAAGTTGAAGACAATAGTCCTAATAATATGTGGAATAATGAAAAGACTTCATCTGACAAGGTGGGAAAACATTTAATGAAACGTTGTGTTAATAACAACAAAGATGAAGACAATAGTCCGAATAATATGTGGACTAATGAAAAGACTTCATCTAAGAAGATGAGAAAACATTTAGAGAAGCGTTGTGTTAATAGCAATAATGATGGAGACAATAGTCCGAATAATATGTGGACTAATGAAAAGACATCATCTAAGAAGATGAGAAAACATTTAGAGAAACGTTGTGTTAATAACAACAAAGATGAAGACAATAGTCCGAATAATATGTGGACTAATGAAAAGACATCATCTAAGAAGATGAGAAAACATTTAGAGAAACGTTGTGTTAATAACAACAAAGATGAAGACAATGGTCCGAATAATATGTGGACTAATGAAAAGACTTCATCTAAGAAGATGAGAAATCATTTAGAGAAACGTTGTGTTAATAACAACAAAAATGAAGACAATAGTCCGAATAATATGTGGAATAATGAAAAGACTTCATCTAAGAAGATGAGAAAACATTTAGAGAAACGTTGTGTTAATAACAACAAAGATGAAGACAATAGTCCGAATAATATGTGGACTAATGAAAAGACTTCATCTAAGAAGATGAGAAAACATTTAGAGAAACGTTGTGTCAATAGCAACAAAGATGAAGACAATAGTCCTAATAATATGTCGAATAATGAAAAGACTTCATCTGACAAGGTGGGAAAACATTTAGAGAAACGTTATGTTAATAACAACAAACATGAAGGCAATAGTCCGAATAGTACGTGGAATAATGAAAAGACTTCATCTGAGAAGATGTGGAAACATTTAGAGAAACGTTGTGTTAATAACAACAAAGATGAAGACAATAGTCCGAATAATATGAGGAATAATGAAAAGACTTCATCTAAGAAAATGAGAAAACATTTAGAGAAACGTTGTGTTGATAGCAACAAAGATGAAGACAATAGTCCGAATAATATGTGGACTAATGAAAAGGCTTCATCTGAGAAGGTGGGAAAACATTTCGAGAAACGTTGTGTTAATAACAACAAAGATGAAGACAATAGTCCGCATATTATGTGGACTAATGAAAAGACTTCATCTGAAAAGATGAGAAATCATTTAGAGAAACGTTGTGTTCATAACAACAAAGATGAAGACAATAGTCCGAATAATATGTGGACTAATGAAAAGACTTCATCTAAGAAGATGAGAAAACATTTAGAGAAACGTTGTGTTAATAGCAACAAAGATGAAGACAATAGTCCGAATAATATGTGGACTAATGAAAAAACTTCATCTACGAAGATGAGAAAACATTTAGAGAATCGTTGTTTTAATAACAACAACGATGAATACAATAGTCCGAATAATATGTGGACTAATGAAAAGACTTCATCTAAGAAGATGAGAAAACATTTAGAGAAACGTTGTGTTAATAACAACAAAGATGAAGACAATAGTCCGAATAATATGTGGACTAATGAAAAGACTTCATCTAAGAAGATGAGAAAACATTTAGAGAAACGTTGTGTTAATAGCAACAAAGATGAAGACAATAGTCCGAATAATATGTGGAATAATGAAAAGACTTCATCTGACAAGGTGGGAAAACATTTAGAGAAACGTTGTGTTAATAACAACAAAGATGAAACAATAGTCCGAATAATACGTGGAATAATGAAAAGACTTCATCTGAGAAGATGTGGAAACATTTAGAGAAACGTTGTGTTAATAACAACAAAGATGAAGACAATAGTCCGAATAATATGAGGAATAATGAAAAGACTTCCTCTAAGAAAATGAGAAAACATTTAGAGAAACGTTGTGTTAATAGCAACAAAGATGAAGACAATAGTCCGAATAATATGTGGACTAATGAAAAAACTTCATCTACGAAGATGAGAAAACATTTAGAGAATCGTTGTTTTAATAACAACAACGATGAATACAATAGTCCGAATAATATGTGGACTAATGAAAAGACTTCATCTAAGAAGATGAGAAAACATTTAGAGAAACGTTGTGTTAATAGCAACAAAGATGAAGACAATAGTCCGAATAATATGAGGAATAATGAAAAGACTTCATCTAAGAAGATGAGAAAACATTTAGAGAATCGTTGTGTTAATAGCAACAAAGATGAAGACAATAGTCCGAATAATATGTGGACTAATGAAAAGACTTCATCTAAGAAGATGAGAAAACATTTAGAGAAACGTTGTTTTAATAACAACAAAGATGAAGACAATAGTCCGAATAATATGTGGAATAATGAAAAGACATCATCTGAGAAGGTGGGAAAACATTTAGAGTAACGTTGTGTTAATAACAACAAAGATGAAGACAATAGTCCGAATAGTACGTGGAATAATGAAAAGACTTCATCTGAGAAGATGTGGAAACATTTAGAGGAACGTTGTGTTAATAACAACAGAGATGAAGACAATAGTCCGAATAGTACGTGGAATAATGAAAAGACATCATCTGAGAAGATGTGGAAACATTTAGAGAAACGTTGTGTTAATAACAACAAAGATAAAGACAATAGTCCGAATAGTACGTGGAATAATGAAAAGACTTCATCTGAGAAGATGTGGAAACATTTAGAGAAACGTTGTGTTAATAACATCAAAGATGAAAACAATAGTCCGAATAATATGTGGACTAATGAAAAGACTTCATCTGAGAAGGTGGGAAAACATTTCGAGTAACGTTGTGTTAATAACAACAAAGATGAAGACAATAGTCCGAATAATTTGTGGACTAATGAAAAGACATCATCTAAGAAGATGAGAAAACATTTAGAGAAACGTTGTGTTAATAACAACAAAGATGAAGACAATAGTCCGAATAATATGTGGACTAATGAAAAGACTTCATCTAAGAAGATGAGAAAACATTTAGAGAAACGTTGTGTTAATAACAACAAAGATGAAGACAATAGTCCGAATAATATGTGGACTAATGAAAAGACTTCATCTAAGAAGATGAGAAAACATTTAGAGAAACGTTGTGTTAGTAACAACAAAGATGAAGACAATAGTCCGAATAATATGTGGACTAATGAAAAGACTTCATCTAAGAAGATGAGAAAACATTCAGAGAAACATTGTGTTAATAACAACAAAGATGAAGACAATAGTCCGAATAATATGTGGACTAATGAAAAGCCTTCATCTAAGAAGATGAGAAAACATTTAGAGAAACGTTGTGTTAATAACAACAAAGATGAAGACAATAGTCCGAATAATATGTGGACTAATGAAAAGACTTCATCTAAGAAGATGAGAAAACATTTAGAGAAACGTTGTGTTAATAGCAACAAATATGAAGACAATAGTCCGAATAATATGTGGAATAATGAAAAGATTTCATCTGAGAAGGTGGGAAAACTTTTCGAGTAACGTTGTGTTAATAACAACAAAGATGAAGACAATAGTCCGAATAGTACGTGGAATAATGAAAAGACTTCATCTGAGAAGATGTGGAAACATTTAGAGGAACGTTGTGTTAATAACAACAAAGATGAAGACAATAGTCCGAATAATATGTGGACTAATGTAAAGACTTCATCTAAGAAGATGAGAAAACATTTAGAGAAACGTTGTGTTAATAAAAACAAAGTTGAAGACAATAGTCCGACTAATATGTGGAATAATGAAAAGACTTCATCTGACAAGGTGGGAAAACATTTAATGAAACGTTGTGTTAATAACAACAAAGATGAAGACCATAGTCCGAATAGTACGTGGAATAATGAAAAGACATCATGTGAGAAGATGTGGAAACATTTAGAGAAACGTTGTGTTAATAACAACAAAGATGAAGACAATAGTCCGAATAGTACGTGGAATAATGAAAAGACTTCATCCGAGAAGATGTGGAAACATTTAGAGAAACGTTGTGTTAATAACAACAAAGATGAAGACAATAGTCCGAATAATATGTGGACTAATGAAAAGATTTCATCTGAGAAGGTGGGAAAACTTTTCGAGTAACGTTGTGTTAATAACAACAAAGATGAAAACAATAGTCCGAATAATTTGTGGACTAATGAAAAGACTTCATCTAAGAAGATGAGAAATCATTTAGAGAAACGTTGTGTTAATAACAACAAAGATGAAGACAATAGTCCGAATAATATGTGGACTAATGAAAAGACTTCATCTAAGAAGATGAGAAAACATTTAGCGAAACGTTGTGTTAATAACAACAAAGATGAAGACAATAGTCCGAATAATATGTGGACTAATGAAAAGGCTTCATCTAAGAAGAAGTGAAAACATTTAAAGAAACGTTGTGTTAATAACAACAATGATGAAGACAATAGTCCGAATAATATGTGGACTAATGAAAAGACTTCATCTAAGAAGATGAGAAAACATTTAGAGAAACGTTGTGTTAATTGCAAGAAAGATGAAGACAATAGTCCGAATATTATGTGGACTAATGAAAAGACTTCATCTACGAAGATGAGAAAACATTTAGAGAAACGTTGTGTTAATAAAAACAAAGATGAAGACAATAGTCCGAATAATATGTGGACTAATGAAAAGGTTTCATCTAAGAAGATGAGAAAACATATAGAGAAACGTTGTGTTAATAACAACAAAGATGAAGACAATAGTCCGAATAATATGTGGACTAATGAAAAGACATCATCTAAGAAGATGAGAAAACATTTAGAGAAACGTTGTGTTAATAACAATAAAGATGAAGACAATAGTCCGAATAATATGTGGAATAATGAAAAGACTTCATCTGACAAGGTGGGAAAACATTTAGAGAAACGTTGTGTTAATAACAATAAAGATGAAGACATATAGAGAAACGTTGTGTTAATAAAAACAAAGTTGAAGACAATAGTCCGAATAATATGTGGAATAATGAAAAGACTTCATCTGACAAGGTGGGAAAACATTTAATGAAACGTTGTGTTAATAACAACAAAGATGAAGACCATAGTCCGAATAGTACGTGGAATAATGAAAAGACTTCATTTGAGAAGATGTGGAAACATTTAGAGAAACGTTGTGTTAGTTACAACAAAGATGAATACAATAGTTCGAATAATATGTGGACTAATGAAAAGACTTCATCTAAGAAGATGAGAAAACATTTAGAGAAACGTTGTTTTAATAGCAACAAAGATGAAGACAATAGTCCGATTAATATCTGGAATAATGAAAAGACCTCATCTGAAAAGGTGGGAAAACATTTAGAGAAACGTTGTGTTAATAACAACAAAGATGAAGACAATAGTCCGAATAATATGTGGACTAATGAAAAGACATCATCTGAAGAAGATGAGAAAACATTTAGAGAAACGTTGTGTTAATAACAATAAAGATGAAGACAATAGTCCGAATAATATGTGGAATAATGAAAAGACTTCATCTGACAAGGTGGGAAAACATTTAGAGAAACGTTGTGTTAATAACAATAAAGATGAAGACAATAGTCCGAATAATATGAGGAATAATGAAAAGACTTCATCTAAGAAGATGAGAAAACATTTAGAGAATCGTTGTGTTAATAGCAACAAAGATGAAGACAATAGTCCGAATAATATGTGGACTAATGAAAAGACTTCATCTAAGAAGATGAGAAAACATTTAGAGAAACGTTGTTTTAATAACAACAAAGATGAAGACAATAGTCCGAATAATATGTGGAATAATGAAAAGACATCATCTGAGAAGGTGGGAAAACATTTAGAGTAACGTTGTGTTAATAACAACAAAGATGAAGACAATAGTCCGAATAGTACGTGGAATAATGAAAAGACTTCATCTGAGAAGATGTGGAAACATTTAGAGGAACGTTGTGTTAATAACAACAGAGATGAAGACAATAGTCCGAATAGTACGTGGAATAATGAAAAGACATCATCTGAGAAGATGTGGAAACATTTAGAGAAACGTTGTGTTAATAACAACAAAGATAAAGACAATAGTCCGAATAGTACGTGGAATAATGAAAAGACTTCATCTGAGAAGATGTGGAAACATTTAGAGAAACGTTGTGTTAATAACATCAAAGATGAAGACAATAGTCCGAATAATATGTGGACTAATGAAAAGACTTCATCTGAGAAGGTGGGAAAACATTTCGAGTAACGTTGTGTTAATAACAACAAAGATGAAGACAATAGTCCGAATAATTTGTGGACTAATGAAAAGACATCATCTAAGAAGATGAGAAAACATTTAGAGAAACGTTGTGTTAATAACAACAAAGATGAAGACAATAGTCCGAATAATATGTGGACTAATGAAAAGACTTCATCTAAGAAGATGAGAAAACATTTAGAGAAACGTTGTGTTAATAACAACAAAGATGAAGACAATAGTCCGAATAATATGTGGACTAATGAAAAGACTTCATCTAAGAAGATGAGAAAACATTTAGAGAAACGTTGTGTTAGTAACAACAAAGATGAAGACAATAGTCCGAATAATATGTGGACTAATGAAAAGACTTCATCTAAGAAGATGAGAAAACATTCAGAGAAACATTGTGTTAATAACAACAAAGATGAAGACAATAGTCCGAATAATATGTGGACTAATGAAAAGCCTTCATCTAAGAAGATGAGAAAACATTTAGAGAAACGTTGTGTTAATAACAACAAAGATGAAGACAATAGTCCGAATAATATGTGGACTAATGAAAAGACTTCATCTAAGAAGATGAGAAAACATTTAGAGAAACGTTGTGTTAATAGCAACAAATATGAAGACAATAGTCCGAATAATATGTGGAATAATGAAAAGATTTCATCTGAGAAGGTGGGAAAACTTTTCGAGTAACGTTGTGTTAATAACAACAAAGATGAAGACAATAGTCCGAATAGTACGTGGAATAATGAAAAGACTTCATCTGAGAAGATGTGGAAACATTTAGAGGAACGTTGTGTTAATAACAACAAAGATGAAGACAATAGTCCGAATAATATGTGGACTAATGTAAAGACTTCATCTAAGAAGATGAGAAAACATTTAGAGAAACGTTGTGTTAATAAAAACAAAGTTGAAGACAATAGTCCGACTAATATGTGGAATAATGAAAAGACTTCATCTGACAAGGTGGGAAAACATTTAATGAAACGTTGTGTTAATAACAACAAAGATGAAGACCATAGTCCGAATAGTACGTGGAATAATGAAAAGACATCATGTGAGAAGATGTGGAAACATTTAGAGAAACGTTGTGTTAATAACAACAAAGATGAAGACAATAGTCCGAATAGTACGTGGAATAATGAAAAGACTTCATCCGAGAAGATGTGGAAACATTTAGAGAAACGTTGTGTTAATAACAACAAAGATGAAGACAATAGTCCGAATAATATGTGGACTAATGAAAAGATTTCATCTGAGAAGGTGGGAAAACTTTTCGAGTAACGTTGTGTTAATAACAACAAAGATGAAAACAATAGTCCGAATAATTTGTGGACTAATGAAAAGACTTCATCTAAGAAGATGAGAAATCATTTAGAGAAACGTTGTGTTAATAACAACAAAGATGAAGACAATAGTCCGAATAATATGTGGACTAATGAAAAGACTTCATCTAAGAAGATGAGAAAACATTTAGCGAAACGTTGTGTTAATAACAACAAAGATGAAGACAATAGTCCGAATAATATGTGGACTAATGAAAAGGCTTCATCTAAGAAGAAGTGAAAACATTTAAAGAAACGTTGTGTTAATAACAACAATGATGAAGACAATAGTCCGAATAATATGTGGACTAATGAAAAGACTTCATCTAAGAAGATGAGAAAACATTTAGAGAAACGTTGTGTTAATTGCAAGAAAGATGAAGACAATAGTCCGAATATTATGTGGACTAATGAAAAGACTTCATCTACGAAGATGAGAAAACATTTAGAGAAACGTTGTGTTAATAAAAACAAAGATGAAGACAATAGTCCGAATAATATGTGGACTAATGAAAAGGTTTCATCTAAGAAGATGAGAAAACATATAGAGAAACGTTGTGTTAATAACAACAAAGATGAAGACAATAGTCCGAATAATATGTGGACTAATGAAAAGACATCATCTAAGAAGATGAGAAAACATTTAGAGAAACGTTGTGTTAATAACAATAAAGATGAAGACAATAGTCCGAATAATATGTGGAATAATGAAAAGACTTCATCTGACAAGGTGGGAAAACATTTAGAGAAACGTTGTGTTAATAACAATAAAGATGAAGACATATAGAGAAACGTTGTGTTAATAAAAACAAAGTTGAAGACAATAGTCCGAATAATATGTGGAATAATGAAAAGACTTCATCTGACAAGGTGGGAAAACATTTAATGAAACGTTGTGTTAATAACAACAAAGATGAAGACCATAGTCCGAATAGTACGTGGAATAATGAAAAGACTTCATTTGAGAAGATGTGGAAACATTTAGAGAAACGTTGTGTTAGTTACAACAAAGATGAATACAATAGTTCGAATAATATGTGGACTAATGAAAAGACTTCATCTAAGAAGATGAGAAAACATTTAGAGAAACGTTGTTTTAATAGCAACAAAGATGAAGACAATAGTCCGATTAATATCTGGAATAATGAAAAGACCTCATCTGAAAAGGTGGGAAAACATTTAGAGAAACGTTGTGTTAATAACAACAAAGATGAAGACAATAGTCCGAATAATATGTGGACTAATGAAAAGACTTCATCTAAGAAGATGAGAAAACATTTAGAGAAACGTTGTGTTAATAACAACAAAGATGAAGACAATAGTCCGAATAATATGTGGACTAATGAAAAGACTTCATCTAAGAAGATGAGAAAACATTTAGAGAAACGTTGTGTTAATAGCAACAAATATGAAGACAATAGTCCGAATAATATGTGGAATAATGAAAAGACTTCATCTGAGAAGGTGGGAAAACATTTAGAGAAACGTTGTGTTAATAACAACAAAGATGAAGACAATAGTCCGAACAATACGTGGAATCATGAAAAGACTTCATCTAAGAAGATGAGAAAACATTTAGAGAAACGTTGTTTTAATAACAACAAAGATGAAGACAATAGTTCGAATAATATATGGACTAATGAAAAGACTTCATCTAAGAAGATGAGAAAACATTTAGAGAAACGTTGTGTTAAGAGCAACAAAGATGAAGACAATAGTCCGAATATTATGTGGACTAATGAAAAGACTTCATCTAAGAAGATGAGAAAACATTTAGCGAAACGTTGTGTTAATAACAACAAAGATGAAGACAATAGTCCGAATATTATGTGGACTAATGAAAAGACTTCATCTAAGAAGATGAGAAAACATTTAGCGAAACGTTGTGTTAATAACAACAAAGATGAAGACAATAGTCCGAATAATATGTGGACTAATGAAAAGACTTCATCTAAGAAGATGAGAAAACATTTCGAGAAACGTTGTGTTAAGAGCAACAAAGATGAAGACAATAGTCCGAATAATGTGTGGAATAATGAAAAGACTTCATCTGAGAAGATGAGAAAATATTTAAAGAAACGTTGTGTTAATAACAACAAAGATGAAGACAATAGACCGAATAATATGTGGACTAAGGAAAAGACTTCATCGAAGAAGATGAGAAAACATTTAGAGAAAGAACGAGTTAAATATATCAGACTGCAATCGTGGAAATCATGTTAAATCTGAATAGAAATATCTTCTATCTAATATCCTTGAACAATTTTTACCTGCGTACTTGAAAATATCACTCCAGTGCACGCCTCATAGCAGATATTTTGCAAGCATTACTTTCACGACGTAACCATGGACACATGACATTCCTCGTTGTATCTATTATACGTTTGTACAAATAAAAGCAATTCTGCCTGGATTCAACGCCATGCAACCAATTTGCACCATATCTGCGTTTTTGGTTTTTGTTTTTCTTTTGTTTTAATGGAAAGATATCCGATATTCTTGCGTCTCCATAGATAACTTACACATTTCAATATATTCTCCGCCCTAGCAATACACACACACACACACACACACAAATATATATATATATATATATATATATATATATATATATATATATACGTAGTATGTATATATGTATGTACGTTTGTGTCTTTGCATGTGTGTGTGTGTGTGTGTGTGTGTGTGTGTGCATGTACGCTAAAGTGATCTCGTCTCTTTCCCACTTTTCAGTATCTTTTGTAGATACTCATCATCACTCTCATGACGTCATCGTTTGCCATGTGATCTACTAGAATTTATTCTGACAGAATTACTTCCATTATCTGACAGTCCAACAAATCTAAAATCTATCTCTTGCTTATTACGATTATTCTTTCTATATCTGAAACTCTTTCTGTTTTTCCAGTTATCACGTACGTGTTGTTTGTTTAAGCATCTGCCTCTGCTCAATGTCAGTGCCGGCTTTTGTCGGCATTTGTTTTTGTTTTTTTTGTTTGTTTTTTTTTTTGTTTTTTTATTTTGCTGCAGTTACTATCTCTGGGCAGATGTTCTAGAAAAAAATTAGGGTCTTTCTTTTGAAGGATGAGAGATGTAGTACTGCCGAGAAACTCGAATGATAGTCCCTATTAAAAGTTTTCCTTATAAAAGGCTCACGAATTCGTATGTTAGTATTCAGCAAATTAGGAAATTATTTTCTAGCAGTTCCTAACAATTTTTCCAGTATGTAATGAGAAGTTGTATACGGACAGGTAACGAATTCAGCAGATATACAAAGATAGGAAGGGGCGTAAGACAAGGATGTGTCTTTTCACCGGAACTGTTCAACTTGTACAGCGAGAATATTTTGAGGAACCTAGAGGTTATGCTTGGATTTGTCATCGGAGGCCACAATTTAAACAACCTACGGAGGCCACAATTTAAACAATATAAGGTACACAGATGATTCAGTGCTGATAGCAGACACAGAAAGAAAACTACAAGACCTCCTACAGAAGCTAGCTGAAGAGAGTAACAAGAAAGTACTACAAATAAACTGCAAGAAAACCGAATGCATGGTCATGATGATACTAGAATCAAGCAAGTACAAAAATTTAAATACCTAGGAAGTGTAATAACAAAAGACGGAAAGTGCGACACAGAGATCCGAAGGTGAATTGACATGGTGAAGAAAGCATTCCAAAAGTTGAGTAAAGTATTAAGAAACAGAACAATTTCGCTAGAAACAAAGAAGAGAGTACTGGATTGCTATGTGTTGTCAGTTCTTTAATATGGCAGTGAATGCTAGACAATATCATCAAAGATGAAGGAAAAACCTGATGCAACTGAAATGTGGTACTATAGAAGGATGCTGCGAATATCATTGATCGAGCATGTGAGCAATGATGAAGGTTTTGGAAATAATGGAAATGAAAAGGAAATTAATACTGAGCATCAGGAAGAGACAGCTGGAGTTCCTGGGACACGCAATGAGGAAGGAGGGCTTGGAGAACCTGATACTAACAGGCCAGATAGAGGGAAAAAGAGACAGGGGAAAGCAACGGATAACATATTTGAAGGATCTAATCAGGTGGATGATGGAACAGGGTTTGCATGGTGTAACAGGAGAAGGCGTGCTAAGAGCCGCCACGGATAGGGAGACTTGAAAAGCCATGGTTGCCTAAGTCCTGAAGGTACAGGTCACATAGAAGAAGAATGAGAAATTAGATAATCATTATACGTATATTTTTTATACATCTACATATATAGAAATTAGAAAAACATGTCTAAGATCTCACCGACAGATTGACATTCAAATACTTTAAAAAATAACACTGAACTGAAAAAAGTAAATAAGATTATCATTGATAATATTACTGAGTGGGAAACGGTAAAAGTTTTTCAAGTCACATTAGCTATTTATGCTGTAACGGAAGCCTGTCAATTTGCCAATGATTAAAAACCAATATACTAATTATTAAAAACTTTCAATAATATTATTTTATCATATCTCTATTATAAATACAATTTTAATTCTCCCTACAAATGTCACTAAATTTAACACCGCTAAACCTAATAAGAGTATTTCAGTTTTATGAAAGATAGATAAACTAACCATGTTCACCAGATCCTGTATGACTAATATTCAATGCGTTGACGAATGGTAGATTTATAAACTTGCAAAATGGATTCTGGCAAGAAAGATCGTCTGGCACAACACTGAACCGATTTTTTCAGCGGTTGCTCGTAAGGCAGGGGTTTCGGTGGTCGTACTGAAGAATATTTATAAACGTATTTTTATATTATATTGATATTCTTCGTCAATGTGCCGTGTCTGTTCAGGACGTTACTGATCATCGCTTTCTACAATTTATTGTCTTTATAGCTTTAAATAAATGTTGTAATTTTGTTATCTCTCCTAAATCTGGCTCCGCTATCAATTTAGTCAAGGTTATGCGTTGTCTTCCTTTGTCCCTCTTGCCTTCAATCTGTAGTTAATTTCTTGTAGTTTCCTTTCTATGTCTGTTATCAACACTGTGTCATCTACATATCTTATATTCTTAAAATGAAAATAAGCAAATATCATAAAAAAAGCAAGAGCATGTAACATAAATTAATCCAAATAAATGAACAAACAAACAAATAAATAAATGGGTAAATAAACTAAGTAAATAACAGACAAATTAACAAACTGCGCTCAGCAAAATAACCGTTAAAATAATACACAATACAATAGACTATCCACAATGCAATAAACAACCCCTAATACACCAATGACCTGTATATATAAAAAGTAGAGCAAGAACACAATACACATGGCCTGACGATTGCATTTAGCATGAAACACGCTGTCGCCTTTGGCTGTTGACTTCAATGTTCACTTTTATATTTACATACGTTTTATCACTGATATTGAGCGCTTTAACCCTGTCCCTGAAGTTGTGCATGTCCGATGATCCTCCATTTGATTTGTGGGGTGAATCCTCCGTCTTTTAGTTTACAATAGGGATTCGAGAGGGCAGTTTGATGTTTCAAGGAAACAGAGGAAAAGAAATATCCGTGATTGTAGAATCTTTGTTTCTAACTTCCTACAGATATCCCTATGTATGTTTTTCTCCTGTTTGGGTCTTCTTCCGCAAAAATGGTAGATTCATATATTGCTTTATCGGAATTGCATTTACTTTCAATGGGGCAGTTGCTTCTGTTATTACAATTACAAGGAGGTTTATATTCTTGTACATTATTGTAAATCTTTTGTAATAACTGTTGTTGCGTGAGTTAATAATGTTTTGAATATTCTTGGTGCAGGAATATATATATATATATATATACATATATATATATATATATATATATATATATATATATATATATATATATAAGTGCGCATTTCTAAACTTATTTATAAATGGATCCTTTGTATGTGTGTGTTTGTGTGTGTGTGTGTCCGTTACCTATAGACTCCGAAACGGCTGAATCGATTTTCTTGAAAATTTACACAGTTGTACTATAAGCGTCTGCGAGTGTTCTTAGCTAGGTTTTGTGTCAAGGTGCCCCCGATAAATATCGAAAATCGATAATCGAAAAAATCGGGTTATAGAAAGAGTGGTCCGATTTGAATCAAATTTGATACACTCATAGACAAAGACATAAGAAACGACATTCAGAAGTTTCAAGATTGCAGTTTTTACAATAGTGCAGAAAATCGATAATATATATATAAAAGCTTTCATTACACCCGAGCAACGCTGGGTTATACTACTAGTGTTTTTATATGTACATGTGGCTTAATATACATGTAAGTATTTACGTAGTTATAAACAAGTAGGTGCGCAAATAAAGAATTATAATTTAAGCCCCTTAAAACGGTTCTACAAGATTTTTATATAATACTCAGGTAACTCATCATTAATGACTTTATATTTATAGCATTATTTATTTTTATTATTGTAATCTTTCTGCAATTAAATTACTGTTGTCTTTGTCTTCTCCATCTTCTTCCCTGTAGTCGTAATCTTCTTTAGTCAAACACCGCAGTCGACACCAAACCGAGCAACACGTGTGAGTTTCGCAAAACTGAACCCTCGCAAGCTCTCAGCTTTTATGCCGACGAGGCATACGTTAATGCAAATGAATACATGCCTCACTCTCAGGTTGATCGCGCACGCGCACTGCCATTCTTGTGTCTGCTGCCATGATGTTTGCCTCGTCAAACGTTTACTCATACATTTGTTACAATTATTTAATTTTTTAATCATCATCATTATCATAATATTCATTATTATTATTAATAGTAATATTATTATTATATTTTTACGTATCATTATCGTTATTATTATTAAAAATAAAAATTATTATTGTTATTGCTGTCATTAATAATAATAGTTTTTTTATTTTATTTTATCATCTTTAACATTATCATACTTTATTGAAATATCATTATCATGAAACCGAAGAGATTATATTTATAAGATGAACATATTATTGCCGTCGAAATTAATATATAAATCTAACAATTCAATTCTTCTAGTTAAACCAGTCAGTTAAGTGCCATACGTGATACACGCTTTGGCGATCATGTCTCGAAAGAGACATGACTGACTGGACAGAAGATTATCCTGCAGTCGGTTGCCATTGTTTTCAGTGGTGTACTGATTGCCAGTCAAGGCTATAGAACCCAATTTGTACTCTTATTTAACCCATAACTGGAGGGAAGAGGCGGATTAATACCTTTCCCAAGAGTATTTGTACGTAAGTGAATGCGAAGAATTCAACTGGAATTCGAACTAGTTCAAATACGGACCCTAAATCTACTGTCCTGTATTTGAAAATGTTTAAGTTTAATTTCAATCCAAGGTCATATTATCGTCTGGAATGGAAATGCAACATTCTAAATACGGCACACGTGTTTAAAAAATAACACTGTATATCTAACTCCCTCTCCCATCGATAAAATGTTTTCTTTCTCCCCTTTCCACCTTACTATTCCTTTCGTCTGGATAAATCTAACTCATTCATTTTTAAAAAGAATTCCTTCTGAGAAGTTGAATATTAAAATAAAATTCATGAAATAAATTACTCTGTCCAACAATTTTTAACTTTCCAAAAATTACTAAGTTAAAAGTAGATGACTTTTAAATAATTAAGTTACGCTGATTCCGAATCTGCAAACCGATTTTTTTATCGGGTCTCAAATTTTTGAAAATCGCATACTAAAATTTTACATTTTTTTCGTAAATTAAGGGTTTTCAGACCAAATACTATAGTTTCACTCAATAAATTTAAGTGATTTTAAATAAAAATTTTAATGATTATTTACCATATTCTACAAATATTTAGATTTGCAAATAAAATATACTATTTTAACTATTTATTTTTACGATTTCACATGATAAAATGCTTCAAAAAGTTGTAAAATTAACTAAAATTGCAAGAAAAAGGCATACACGAAACAAATCTAAACTGTGAGCGATGTTAAATGGTACTTAGGATTCTTCTTATGCTTGCTACCAGGTTCATCACGTTGTAGACTCCAAATAAAATCTGCCAACATAGCTGGGCTCCACTTTCCTTTGTAATGAGTTTTCATTGCAGCTATGTCTTGATGATATTGTTCACCGTGTTCATCGCTTAGATCTGATGGATTTTCCGGAATAAAATGAAAGATGGAAGTGGAGAAAATGGAGCTTTAGCGACATGTTACATCCCAATCTCTGATACGATTTAATTAAATCAGCCACTAAAACTTCATAAATCGCAGACTTATGCTTTCCCCCAAAAACTATTGCAGACTCTCTTGAAGCAAACCCACGCTGCTAATTCCAGTTCAGACATAGTATTATCAAAAGCGTCGTCAAGCATAAGTTTTCAATCTGTGGACCAACAAATACACCTTCCTTTTCTTTTGGATAACTTAATTTGGAAAATCCATGAACAGTTCAAGAATGTTATTACAATATGACAAATTGTATTCTAAAGAAAATCTATGTACAAAGTCATCAGAACGCAATCTGAAATTGCTTACTCGAACATCCTTATGCAATAAATTGTTTTCTTGTAGCCACGAAGCTAACACTTCACTCTGATGTTTTGTTAAATTGAGATTTCTCACGAGATCGTTTAGCTTGGTTTGGGTGAAGAGACTTGGTTCTAATTCTGAAGCTTCCATCTCTAAAGATTCATCATGCTTAGATGAAGATGCGCCTTCTGATTCTGACTGTTCAGAATTGGAAAATTCCAATAAAACTCCAGCCTTTGGTCTCGGGGGAACAGGAATTTCTTCAGAATGTGGCACAGGACGGATCGCTGATTTATGATTTGGGTATTCGACAGATTTTTTTAGTTTTTTTCGTGATACCTGAAATAAAAATAACACATGAATATCATTTTACTTTATTGAGAAGGCTAATGAGTACTAAGGGTAAAACTAGAATTTAATTAAAAATATGAAGTTAATATATATTTACATTGTGCTTTAGTAAGGCAGAAATAGCAATCTTCAGTGTGATTTTGCAGCTCTCTCCAGATCATCGGAACACTGAATTTGAGGCCTTTTCCAGAACCATTTGCCCATTTCGATAGATCAAGGAATATAATTTATAAAGATTTTTGACGCAATTTGATATTTTCCCTTTGTAAGCCTTTGTTGTTACACATCCACAAATATAACAAAAATTATCTGGATTGTTATTACAAGTCTCTCTAGGCATTTGAATTCATTGCCTGGTAATATATCATGCAGTGTAAGACCCATTACTCCCCAGAGTTTCACAGTGGACTGGAAAAAATTCCTGATTTCTAATGCAACGCATATATATTATATTTATGGCTGTAAGCATCATATTTAGTGGGCACACATATTTGAGTTTTCAACGGATCTAGATTTCTAGAATGTATACGGATCTAGAATTCAAGCCGGTCTACTGAAAAAAATATGTCCCTCAACAAGACTTGAAACTGTATTCCCTTTTTTGAATCAGAGCAACCATTTTTAAACAAAGTGTTTCCTGCCAATTATAAGCAATCGGATACGCCATATTCCAATTACCTTATTTAAGAAATACAAATCTCTTGTTTGGACTTTTGTAGTAATAAAAGATTTATCCGGATTAATAAAACAATTAAATATTTACAAATAATATTATTAATGTTAATATATAAATTACCTGATAAAATACACGAGTGTGTGTGTGAGAGCGAGAAAGCAAGTGCACTCAATTCGACCCGACTACACAAATGCTGGTTATTAAACGATTTTGTGGGAAGTAGATCAGACTGAAAGCCTTTCGTCACTGTCTCATATAATGATAAATTTTTTTATTTCACCCTTTTTCATTTCAATATTAATCATTCCGGAATAACGCCGTGAAAAATTCAATTCTTTTTCGTCTTCTGAAGTCGCTTCTTGAAAAAGGGGCCAGGAAGGATTTGATCACATAACCATACTTACAAGACAATAACACCAACCATCGGCGTCATTGGAATCTCGACTGCTACCAAACCCACAAAAAAACAAAAAATGAAATCAAAATGAATGACTGATGCAAGGAAAATGTTGTGCAATTTAAATGGAAGGGAAATCCCAACAATAAAAGATTTTATCGATTTATTTTAAGAAAGCGGTAAAAAAAAGAAAAGAGATAAGGTAAGGGACTAATACTCTTTTTATCTTGGAATTGGGAACCAGTCTGCGTTTTCTATTAATGTTGGAGTTTGTCACCATGACAACCAGTTGCCTCTAATGCTTTGCTCCATCCGTGGATGAACGGACGATCAGGATTTTTTGTCTTTTATCGTCTAAAAGAGAAATCGATTCTTTCATGCAAGTTGGTTGCAAAATGTAAATAAATTGTGTAAACTTTGCCAATTAATTCGATTTCGCATCAGTAAAATGACAGTCAACAAATTTCAGAACAGTCTGATAAATTGGAACGAAAATAGACAATGAAAATTCGTGAAGCATAAATTAGCAAGAGAAAATTCGTTATTCATAAGTAAGAAAAAGAAAGAAAGAAAAAAGGAAAGAAAAATAAAAGAAAAAAGAAGAAAAAAAGAAAGAATAGCATCAAAAACAGAATATAATCCATCTTGCACATATACAAATCAATACTCCGTCCGTGCATGGAATACTGCTGTCATATATGGTCAGGCGCCCCCGCTGTTCATTTCAGTGTTCTTGACAGGCTCCAAAGAAGAATCATTAATGTGATGGGGGTACCGACTTGGCCGCTCGACTCCAGCCACTTTCTCACCGACGGAATGTGGCTTCCCTCTCTCTGTTTTATAAATATTTTCATGGCTTCTGCTCCGACAAACTTAAGTCATTGGTGCCCCTGCCACGGGTGCTTACTCGTGCAACCAGACTGGCAACTGGGTCCCACCCATTCACATTTAGATCAACCAAATGCAGACGACAATTCTACTCCTGCAGCTTCCCGCCTGTGGAACTCGCTTACATATTCTTGCTTTCCTGACGACAACAACCTCCAGGAATTTAAATGCAGTGTCAATACCCGTCTCTCAACCACTTGACTCTGGTTCTTTCTTCACCACCCTGTATATCTTATTCTTTCTCTCTACCTTTTCAACTGTCATCACACCTGTATTCCCATCCTTCTCTTGCTCCTTTCCCTGACACCCCGTGCATCTGGTTCGTCTTTCTCTTTACTCTCCTCCTATCTAATATTTTACTCTTATGTAGCTCCATGCGCATTAGTGGCGTTACCGCCTTGCATGGGGTGAAACGATAAAAAAAATAGAAAAACTAAACAAAATTATATACAAAAGAACAACATAAAAAGAAAGAGAGAAAAACGATGACAGAAGAAAGAAAAAACTAAAGAAGAAATAGAATTTCTAAAAGAAAAAACTTGGATCAACTGAAAAAAAGAATAATTTTGAGGTGAAATATAAAAGGCTTCAAAGATTATTTCGTAGAAGTTTTTAAATGGAACAATTTTAACGCAAATTTCGCATTACAATATGAAAAAAAATGTTTCAAATCTTTTGAAGGTGGCCATGAGAGTTATTTAACCTGATACCATAAAAAATGAGCAACTCGTCGCGTAACAAAAGTTAGCAAGAGAGATTTGCAAATTATTTTTACTGCAGTGAAATAAAATCTCACTTGGTGCCTAGCGTGGTCATAAATACTTTAAAAGAAAAACCAAAATATTTAAAGATTTTCTTTTTAGTTTAAATTTTAGCTGAAATTGAAAGACCGCATAGTTTTTAGTAAAAATTCCCATTGAACTTTTCTCGGACGTCAAGAATGAAAACAACATAGAAGCTATAAAATTAAAAAAGATTTTATTTATTTGTTGACTCCATTCAAATCTCATAGTTTTTAGTTTCTTTCATTCTTTCATTTCTCCACTGGCGGCAAACAAGATATTTCAAGTTCAAAAGAAACAAAGTTTATTCATTAACGTTCATTTCATAGAATCTTAATGTTCCAATGAAATGCGACATGTGAAAAGTTTTTTTTATATCCATAGGGAATTGATATTTTTATTACTTTCATAATTACTTCATGAATTATGAATCTACACACATTAGAGAATCAAAATGATCAAAATTATTTTTTCGTCTCTTCGTTGTGTGAATTTTCTTAAATGAACTTGTTTCGCTCTGTGATATTTTCCCTTTCAAACTTTCACCATTTGCACATTTTCAAAGTAATCCTTTTTTCAGACCTAATCTTCTTGCCCACATTTACACTCATTTAGCTTGTCTGTCTAAAGGAAGCATCATTCTTATTTCAAAACCAAAATAAATGAGACCCATTAGTCACATTGATGACCATTCTTCAAGTGACCAAAGACAGCATCCTTATCATGAGGATGGATGAGCTGCTAGTTTCCTATAATGATCGGAAGTGAATTCAGGACCTCAGTGACGTCATCTTTTTACTAGTGAGAATTATAGACCATAGGATGTGTGGATGGTATAATGGATAGCGGTTCGGAATGAGAATTTGGAGGGCAGAGTTCGAATCCCAGTTGTGGTCATTATATTTACTTACGCGTGAATAACCATTCCACTTTCAAGAAAATAATCAAGAAAATAATTCATATTTCAAATAACTGCCAACATTCCCAGGTCAAGCAGTCCTACCAAGTTTACACCAAAAGTAAACCGTAAGGTACAAGTTGAAGAAAGTCCCAAAATATTATCCCGGGACCTGGATGGCAGACTCGCAACAGATAATACCAAAGTATTTGCATTTACTATTATAGATTGATTGCACAAGTTTGATTTTCATGGAGTATATGAAAAGTAGAAACCATAGCTGTAAATAAAATATTTAAAAAAAGACCTTGGATAAAAAGTATTACATCTGCAACAATGAGCTTTGTACAGGAGAACCAAAAATAGAATAATTTTTCAAGGACAGCATATGAGAAAATCTCACAAGCCAATAGTGAAACACGTTTGTGGTTTTTGCTTGTTTTACTGCAACAGGACCTGATAAATTCACCATCGCAGAACTGTTTTCTAATCTACATGATGTGACATCAAAACTAAATATATTTAAAACAATGCGCACTGTTTGATGTGCGGATAATAATTGTTGTTTGCTTTTGTTTATAAATCATCATCTCAACTTTTTTACACCCAATGGTGTGCAGGGCAGTAACTTTGTGTTACTCTTTCCATAACAAACTGTTTTTTTTTTGTTTTGTTTTGTTTTATGGGGCAGGGTTGTTAGCCTTGCGCCCAACCCCCAAACCTGGAGGACCGGTGGACCATTCTTGGTCCTTACATTTACAGCACCTGGTATTCCCAAACGCTCACCTATCTAAGTACTGAGCAGACTCGATGTTGCTTAACTTCGGTGATCGGACGAGAGTGGGTGTATTCAATACGATATAGCCGTAGACTTTGTTTCTAAATACTTGTTGCAAGTAAAATTACATTTGCCTTAATAAAATCTATCACAGGATGTAATATTTGCCATTTGTCTTTATTCATATTTATAATTTAAATAATTTTAATTACATCTGAATTTTTGAACATTACCGAAACGGAAAGCAAAAAGATACACACATCCTTAATTAAAAGATGCAAACAAACATTAATATCCACAGAATTTTGCATTGAAGAAAAAGGTGTTCCTAAAAATACACATACATCCCTCAATACATGACATTACATATTTTCTTCTTGACGTGCAGAAATTTCTGCAATCATCTGTCTGTGTGTCAATGGGATGAACAAGAAGTAATATTTTTTAATAAAGCTAACAAAATAGCAAAAACGACAATCAAAACAACGTCTTGACTAAATGAAAATAATGGAAAATAAGAAAATCAATCAATTACATAAATAAACAAATCCGCAGTTTACAAAATAAACTAAATACATTATTTCCAAAAGTAAATGGTATAAAGTAGGTAAATAAAACTAATAACAAACTTATCGTAATTCAACATATATATATATATATATATATATATATATATATATATATATGTATATATATTTAGTATATCGAGGCAGCAAGTAATTTTCTAGACATATGCTATTAAATATAAGAGACAATGAATGTCTATTATGTTTAATCATGAGCCGTTCTAAACGTCGTATTTTTGCTTTAATTTCAGTTGAAAATAAAGACAAAAATTCTCCAACATTTGGATAATTATTTATTGGCTTTCTTCTAAGCTTTCGGCTCACATGAGCCATCTTCAGAGAGGTAGTTTAAACTGAAATATTATAAAATCCACCATCACCGACGATTTTATTTTGTGTTGACATAAAACTCCGCTTGGCAACGGCAATAGTTACCAAAAATAATAAACGCAGTTCTTAAGTTTGCGATGCGGTTTTATGACGTCACACCGCGGGATAGCGCGAAATGACAACAAAAGCATCTAGTCAAATGCAATGTAATATGTTATTTCCTGTTTTAAAGTTGATTTTATTGAGTGTTGGTTGTTTTGATTTGATGTACATGGCCTCCAATATCTGCAGGTTCCTCTTACTGTGTGTAAGAGTAAGGATCACCGTATTGTTGACCAAAATCTGTCTGATATTACCTACATGTTTATGTTTTTCAGAGAAATGTTGTTTAATAGTACTCTGATCAGAAAGATGACATGTAAGTCTACGGGAGAGCGTGGTTGTGGTAAAACCAATATATGTACTAGGTTTTTGAGTAGTATCAGAGATGCAATCTCTGAATGGGCATGTAAATTGGTACACTACATTGGTTTTTTGTAAAGAATTTAGTTTAGTGCCTGTTGGGTTATTATAAACTATGAGGTCAATTGTTTTAAACTTTTTATAATATATAATAAATTTAATTTGATTATTACTTTCGACTGGTTTAACATTTCTACGTATTATGTTTTTGAGAGTTTTTTCATCTTGTTTATAATTATTATGTATTTGGTTGCAATAGTATAAGTTAATAGTGTTATGTTTATTTTGATGTAAACCATTATTATTAATATTATCATTATTGTTAGAGCTATTGTTAAGTTTGTTGAGATACATTTTAATTTGTTGATCAATAACGGAGTTAGGAAATCCATTATTGACTAGTGTTTGCTTAATGTTGTGTAATTCTTTATAAAATATAGATTTGGAAGAAGATATCATTTGTGTGCGTTGAAGTAAGTTTTTTATAACAGCTAACTTATATCGTTGGGGACATTCACTATTATAATTAAGAAGACACGAATTTATGCTAGTTGGTTTCCTATATAGAGAAGTAGTAAATTTATGTGTGCTAGAATCAATGAATACATCAAGGAATGGGAGTTTGTTATTAATATTAAGTTCTAATGTAAATTTGAGGACGGAGTGACTTTCAAATTTGTTTTTAAGATATTTAATTTGATCGATATTCTTAGCTAAAACAAAGATGTCATCTATATATCTTACATATATAGAGGGTTTATTGTTGTCATTAATTATTTTATTTTCTAGATTTGCCATATAATAATTAGAAAAGAGGGGACCAATAATAAAAACTATTATTAGCATGCACCACACAAGTACCCTTTCACGATCCCTTAGGCAATATTTATACACAAATAGATGGTATTGCGATGGGATCTCCTTTAGGTCCCCTAGTACATATATTGGTTTTACCACAACCACGCTCTCCCGTAGACTTACATGTCATCTTTCTGATCAGAGTACTATTAAACAACATTTCTCTGAAAAACATAAACATGTAGGTAATATCAGATTTTGGTCAACAATACGGTGATCCTTACTCATACACACAGTAAGAGGAACCTGCAGATATTGGAGGCCATGTACATCAAATCAAAACAACCAACACTCAATAAAATCAACTTTAAAACAGGAAATAACATATTACATTGCATTTGACTAGATGCTTTTGTTGTCATTTCGCGCTATCCCGCGGTGTGACGTCATAAAACCGCATCGCAAACTTAAGAACTGCGTTTATTATTTTTGGTAACTATTGCCGTTGCCAAGCGGAGTTTTATGTCAACACAAAATAAAATCGTCGGTGATGGTGGATTTTATAATATTTCAGTTTAAACTACCTCTCTGAAGATGGCTCATGTGAGCCGAAAGCTTAGAAGAAAACCAATAAATAATTATCCAAATGTTGGAGAAGTTTTGTCTTTATTTTCAACTGAAATTAAAGCAAAAATACGACGTTTAGAACGGCTCATGATTAAACATAATAGACATTCATTGTCTCTTATATTTAATAGCATATGTCTAGAAAATATATATATATATATATATATATATATATATATATATATATATATATTGTTTAATTACTTAGTTTTTGGTCATAATAAAATTAGACCAGTGCACATTTGTATTAAAAAGTGTTCAATATTGTAGAACTTTTGGACATTTTCCATTTGTAAAAGAGTTATTACGCGACCTAGGTGTCTACCATGAATGGTGCCTTCAGGCGATTTGCAATAAACGCTCACGTAACGGTGATTGCCTGATAGGTGGTGCTTGTAAAACTGAAAGTGAAGTGTATAAAGTTGAAATAAAACTAACGTTTCCCACGTACGTTGGCGGCATTGTCCAGGACGGAAGAATTACGTCGGACATCGGACCAGGAAGCCTGGTACAATCCGTCTGCCATAGTTTTCCGTCTTGTATGTGACCAGAAGTAATTTTTCTCTTGCTTTATTCAGGTTTAAAGGATGGCAATTAAGTTAGCCTGTTTGAATGCGAGGCGCCTAAGGGATCGGAGTAAGGCTGCCCGCTTGCTTTGGGATCTCTTGTTCTTCGGCGTGGATGTCGCCGCGATCCAAGAGACTCACTTTGTTTGCAAGGCCGATGTTTGTGTGCTGTCTAACGACTTTGTCGTTTATTCAGCATATGGGAACCGGCTGGCCAGAGGAGTTTCTTTGCTGGTTAAGCGTACCCTGGACGCAAAGGTGTTTCTTGTCCATGTCGGTGCCGAGGGCTGGCTGATCGTGGCCGATATTGCAGTGAAAAGCAATGCGTTTCTACTGGTTGCGGTTTATGCGCCCAACGACCGGGAGGAGCGCGTCTCGTTTTTTTGGCAGTTGGAGCCCCTCCTGGTGGATTCAATGCGTTCTCGTCTTAGTGGGGGACTAGAATGCCATCCTGAATAGAGGGCGGGGAGCTAGCGGGAAGGTACGTGATCGTAGCTTGGTTGATCTCATCGATGAATACGGGTTCGTCAATAGATACCGGGCCGATCACAAGGGTGTGAGAATGTGGACGTGGGCTAATAGTTGGCCTTCTACCCAGGTAGCTAGCTACCTGGATAGAATGTTAGTTCGTGAAGCCGACATAGAGTTTTTAGATTGTCCTACGTTCCACTGGTTAGGCTACTAGGACCGCAAACTTGTTTGTGCCCGTGTAGATTTAGAAAAATAGGCCTAGAATGGCTGGTTACTGGAAGTTCAACGTGTCCTTATTGGACAGGCGGACTTCCTGTGCCAGCTAACTGGGGGAGTCATCGGCAATAAATGGTGGGAGAATCTTAAGAAGTTTAGCAAACGGCTCAAACTAGGTAAGACACTAAGAGCTAATTACTCCCATGCGGAGGCTGGTGGGGATTCCCTAGAGATAGCTAAGGAGGCCCTGGAGCGGTCGACTAGCGATCGTTACATGGGTCAGATTAAACAAGATGTCTTCCGAAGCTGTGAACATGGGTTCAGAATTGCGCAAGGATCAGATTCGCCGAGGAGGCGTTCGGTCGACTGACGACATGTGCGAGACGTTTCGGCGGCATTTCTAGATTAGAAGGCGATTGGACGGTACGGACAGGTCACAGGGGCCAAGATTAACCGAAACAAGTTGTCCGGCTTGCAGTTAGGTGCCTGGAAGGGTGTTACCCCCCGAGGGCCTTCGACTAGACGGACGGCCCTGTCCGCATTCTTGGAGTCTGGTTTGAGCCCGACCTCCAGTTGGAGAAAAATTGGTCAGAATTACTAGCAAAGGTCGGCGCGTCGGTCGCGATTTGGTGTCGAAGGAGGTTGTAGTTAAAGTGTTTGGCTGAGGCGTGTGTTACATACGTCTTTCCAATTATTCTTTACCAGTTGTCAGTACCTCCACTTTGTAAACGGCGTAGGAAGGCGATCGAGCGTTTGCTATTCTCCTTTCTGTGGAGAGGACGCAAACATTACGTAGACAAACGTGTCTGTTACCAACGTCCGTGTCATGAGGGTCTGGGAATGGCGTACCGGATGGGCCACAAGGTTGCGTCAAGGTTGGTTTTTCTCGGCCCTGCGATTTTGGAATACTCATTGCTGGCGGGGATAGTGAGGGACATGTTCCCTAGCCTTACTATCATTCACCCATCTCGAGGCGGTGCAGTAAGCCTCGAGGGCGATCGTGTTTTCTCCGCGAATGTCTTGCGGTCATGTGGGTCTAGTGACTTTTCACAGCCTAGGAGAATCTTCTATCGTGGGTTAGTCGCGAAGAATCCATTACGTGATGTCCTCCGCTTGTCGGAGGATGAGTTTCGTTCGTTCTGGTCTTGAGCGCCAGGTACCGATTATCTCAGTAACGCTGACTTTTCGCTCACCTGGCGTTTGGCTCCGAATCGGTTGCCTCTCAAAGACAGGGCCTTCATATGGGGCCCGGCGGTTTTGCCAGATTGTGAACGCTGCAACCTTGGCTTGGAAGAAACGGCTTCGCACGACTTTTACCATTGTTCGCGGGTTCGCCCTCGATGGGACCGTGTCAGCGAGTTAACTGCTTGTATCGCGCTGCGAGAGCTTGTGCTCATTGATCGTGCATTCGCATGCGACAATATGTCGCCCCCGTTCTTTGGGATGAAGCGTATCGTGTTTCTGTCGCTGCTAGCCACGGCTCGAATGGTAATTTGGACGACGCGAAAGGAAGTCTTGCGAGGTCATTGTCTTTCACATCAAGATCTCATCCGATATTTTGAGCACCTGCTCAAAATAAAGATTAGAACTGATTGGAAACGTTTGACTTCGACAGACTTCAGCAAAAGGTGGGTAAATGTGGCTAGCCTGGTTCGCTTGAACGGGGCTAGCCTTAATTTTCTCTTTTAGATCTACTGGTTACATCGGGGTGGATTTCTTTGGAACCCTTCTCTGGTTAAGGTAGCTCTCTTTTGTGTACCTAGTTAACGTGAATGAATGTGTTCCTAGCCTGTACCCGGCTCTCTATTTTGTTATGATCCAAGTCGAGATTCACAACCTCCCCAGTTTGTTTAGCCTCCTTTTATTTTCGGCTGGGTCAGCTTTTGATTTTCCCATTCTATCAATTATTTTTACCCCCTCCCCGCTCCCTTAGCGAGTGCGCTTCTTGATTTCGCCGTTTGGCGGAATACAACGGCCACTCTTTTTCTGGGATGGACGGGTCTTACTAACATTTATTTTAATTTAATTTAAAAATTATATTGTCTTTTAGTTTGTTTTTGGGTTCATCCCCCTCCCATCATTTCATTGTTCATTAAATGTTTTAAATATATCATTGTATAGAAATGATTTTTTATGTCATGGATTTATTTTTCCCTTTTTTTTTTTTTTTAAGTAAATATATGGTCTTGCGGTTTATGAAGGATTGGGAGGTGATGGATGGGTTCTTGTGGTGAATGTGCAAATTGTAATGAGTGATTGGGTCGGGATAGTATTTAGCTAGGTATAGGATAGTTAAGTGTGTACCAACCTCTACCCCTCCCCTTTCGGCCATGTGCCATAATTTGTATTTTTAAGTAAATAAATATTGTGTTGTGTGTTGGGGAGTTGTTGTTGTTAGAGTTGTAGTGCTTGTCAGAGTAGTTGAAACGCCGCTCGTTGGTCAGCAAGAATATAGACTTATTACCCGGACTTACTTCTTTATATATATTTGACTTCTACTAACAAGTATTTCTGAATCTACTAACCGTGTACAGGTTATATAACTTTTGTTCAATATACTTACATTTTTTCTCTCATATCTTTTTTGTGTTATTATTATATTGTGTGGTTTTCTAAACAAGAATCCACAACATTAACATAGGACGATATTTATACCGTCAAAGTAAACACAAAACTAGACTGAAAATTAATTAATTTTGTCAATTTTACCTCAGAATCGTGAGTGATTAACTGTGTCTCTTTTCTAGACTATTTTATGATATTCTATGATATCTGAGGTCCCTAAAAATAAGTTATTGGATTTTTAATAATGCTTATTTCCTAATCCTCATGATCCACACGAAATTACTGATATAAACGTGCTACTAGGCAATCTAAACTCCTTGAATTTTTATAAACTTTTTATGTCAGTCAGTTAATTAAGCGTCATACGTGATACACGCTTGGTCGATCATGTCTCGAAAGAGACATAACTGACTAGGCAGAAAATTTTTCCGCGGTAGGTTGCCATTACTTTCTGCGGTAGACTGGTTGCCAACCAAGGCTATAGAAACTAATCTGTCCTGCTATTTAACCTATAGCTGGAGGAAGAAGAGACGAATTAATATCTTTCCCAAAGGTATTTACGCGTAAGTGAATGCATTTGAAATTTGAACTCGGCTTTCCGATTTCTCTTTTTGAACTGATATCCATTGCACCACCCACGCATTTTATCTAAAACATTTTTATGCCAGTGGATATGATTTGCATCTTTTACCCATCATGTCGTCAATTTGATTTCTCATGCCAATGAAAAAATTCCAAGTACTTGCTTTTTGAAAACTGAACACTGAATAGAAAACCGTTTTTATAAGAAAGAATTAAAAAAGAAAAATACTGTAAAGTTTTACATTCGTAATCATATAGACAAGTAGAAACAGAGAAAAATGAAAGTGAAAAAAAAATTGAAGAATTTGCCAATTAAACATATTTTTTTCTTACCAGCAATGAATCACAGTAAGTGTTTCAGGTCCCGAAAGCTTCATTTTACCGAAACGCGAAGAATAAGGCTGATTGTTGTGAAAAGGGAGAAAAAAAACATTCGTCAAATAATAGATGTGTATCTTTCGACGTAAATAAAGGCTTGTAATAGAGACTCCAGTTAAGGGTAAATTACCTCAATGCTACCTGGGAACTGAAAAGGGCCTTTGAGTATGAAATGAAAGTCAAGTGCGATAATCAATGGAAGACATGAGCCCAAACATTCTTCAGGGGAAGACTGAATGAACAAGAATTCCAACGAAGCATTCAATTCCTCGTATTCAGCAAAGCATCAAAATTTAAACGATATCACTCTCATTATATTCCTGACAATATAGACCTCTGGTGGGAAGAAAATAATGACTTATTCAGTATTATTGTTATTATCATTAGTAGTAGAAGTAGCAGTATTAGTAGAAGTAGTAGTAATAAAAGTAGTATTAGTAGAAGTAGTAGTAGCAGTAGTAGAAGTAGTAGTAGAATTAGTATTTTAGAAGTAGAAGTAGTGGTAGAGTTATAAGTAGAAGTAGAAGTAGTAGAAGTCGTAGTAGAATTAGTATGAGTAGAAATAGTAGTAGTAGAGTTAGAAGTAGTAGTAATAGTAGAAATAGTAGTAGTAGTAGTTATGGTTATTTACAGAGTTTGTGGTGATACCGAGCAAAAGCGAGTGACCGGATGTTTGCTGTATAAGGACCAAAAAGGCAAATGAACAAAAGTCGTCTCTGCGCAGATGGATTCGCGCAGATGTTCCGGTTGAAAATAAAAATTAATCAAATATCAAATTTCCATTTCGCGAGACTACGCGAATTTTATTTACCAGCCAATAGGAAGCCCAGAGTCAAATTCAAGTGTGAAATCCCAAACGAGCTGCTTTTGATCCAAAAAGCAGATATAAAAAGCCGAGACAAAAAGCACTCAGCAGACAGACCGAGACAAAAAGACGGACAGACAAGCGTGATTAGTACCTCCCTTGACTTAAGTCAAGCGGCTACTACGTTCGCTTCCCTTCACCTCTCCTTACTTTCTTCCCTGTCTCAAGTGTACTTACTGGCCTAAGGAGCGACTACATCAAAGACATTCCTTACTCACGAGGCTCCCACATTCCTAAGCCTAAATCTCTTTCAGCATTTTATTCGCCATGAACATTTAACCTCCGTTGGACCTATATTCAAGTATTATTTCAATTGTAAAAACATTAATTGATATATATATATATATATATATATATATATATATATATATATATATATAAATGTTATTTTCAACTCAATTTGCTTTTCTTGATGTTATAATCATTTTAAGACTTATAGTGGGCTCTCTACCACAAGGCCAAATTTCGTTAACCTGCAACAGTATACAATTACCCTTCACCAGAACGGACTCCCACTACAACTAGAAAAAGAATAGATAAGATACTCCGCTATAAGCTTCGTATAACAGATGGCTTCAGTATTGAGATACTTACTCCTACACACATCTCAATATTCTGTGTCCTTTTAAAATAAACAATGCCTCTTCACAGTTTCCCCACACATTGTCTTTGTGGTACTTGTTATCAATTTGTTTAAACATGTCAGGTTGGTTGCTTTCAGTTTTCCCATCCTTCTTCGCTTTTATGGGCCTTGCGAGTGTTATCTTTCCCAAGCCTTCATTACGTACCTGAAGTAAATCAGTAATCGCTTTCCTATTCTTATTAAAGAAATAAAAGTAGGTAGCTTGTTGTTGCACATTATGAAATAGTAATAAAAACGCGAAGCAACCGGTTTCAATCCTGCTCGTCAGGCCTCTACGGGAGATTTTTTTTTTAATCGTATCACCCCGAGCAAGGCGTAACGCCACTGATGTGCAGGGGGCTACGTAATAGTGAAAAGATTGGAAAAGAGAAAGCCGGAAATCTAAACAGGAAACAAGGGATGAGCCTCTTAACCTGTTCAATAGACGTGGGTGGAGTGTGAACCGGGCGATAGATAGGTCTATCTACTCCAATTGAAAAAAAAAACAAAGTGAGAAGATTGGAAAAGAGAAAGCCGGAAGCCACATCCTAAACAGGGAACAAGGGATGAGCCTCTTAACCTGTTCAATAGACGTGGGTGGAGTGTGAACCGGGCGATACATAGATCTATCTACTCCAATAAATTAGAATTAAAATAAAGTGTTTCATGGAAAATGAGGGGAGAAAAAATAATTATGAATGCAAGGAGTTAGAGGCTCATAATATCGAGCCCCAACAATTCGCGCTGTTTGCACAGTGAAGGTTTGCGGGACCCGATATATAAAGCCTCTGGCACCTGAAGAGGGAATAATGATTGACATTGGGACACAACATTGAAAAAATTATCACTGAAATGAGCTGAACACTTTCTATTTCTTAAAAGGTTCTCGAGAAGGGCGAAACCGTACTCTTATAAGAATTTTTTAGAATTGTATTCTCAGAAACCTGCAGCAGAAACAATCTCAGTCGCTTCATTTGTGATGAAAGTGTTCAGCTTTTAACGTCACACAAAATCTGTGAGAGTCTTTTTTTCTTTATTTCTAATGGCATCTGTTATCGTGTTAATATCTTATTCAGTTTTCAATATTTTATACAATCGATTTAATCTTCGGTATTATTATGTTCACAACGTCACAACGGTAGGGGCCTAACAATCGATAGAATCTCATCGATTGATATTCGCCAGGTTTCTACAGCGAGACCTGACCACCTGCAGGAAACCCTATCTAACGGGGATAGCAAGGTTCGAATACATTTCAGTTAATAACATTAAAAGATTTTAGCAGAAATAAAAAGTAACAAAGTGGAAAGAGTTTAATCAAGAACGGAATGAATTTGGATCGTGCAGCTGCGATTAGAAAATCAGATTGGATTTGTGAATTTCACTTTCAACAGAAATAGAAACGCGATTCTGTTTACCGTTTTAACCAAAGAGCAGCCATTAATTACATGTGTCAGATCTTCTTAGCAATTTCCGGCAATTCATGCCCATTTTCTCGTATTTCAGTCAATTTGGTCTGCTTTGATATGGTTGGCAAATATATCATTCGATAAACTAATTTTAGAAACCAAATCTTCTTTAATTCTCTTAAGAACTTAAATAAAAACAAACAGCATCAATAAACACATCGAAGAAAAAATAAGAAGTTTTATTTTTATCAATTTTTGTCTCTTTTTACAGAGTAACGAACAATACCGAATTTTTCTTGAATTACTTAAAATTGAATAATAACAAACATCATTACGCTTCATGTTAAGCTGACATATTTACATCAGCGGTTTGTGTCCTTGTTAACAATAAGTCCCAAGGCTAATGATCTACCACTGACGAAGCGTAAAAGGTAAAGAGAACTTGTAGAAGCTGGCAGAAATCCAATAAACAAAATCATTATCTCAGGATCTTGAACAAGAGAAAAACATTCCGTTTCCAACAATTAAATTTTGCCATATTCACTTTCAAATTGAATGAACTTTGCAAGTCTTCATCCAATCACATAGAGAAAACATGCTGTAGAACTATTCGTTCCGATGAAAATAAATGATAGATTGGGGGGGGGGTGATGGCAATTTGGTCTATTTAATGAAAAAAGATCATAATTAAATTCGCTCCACAAAATGACTCCAACCAAATCGAAATAAACAACATAATATATAAAAGAAATTGTATTTTAAAATTATTAATGTCAATGAGAAGTAGCTGACTTCGGTTACTGGCAATGATCTTATTTACATTGACTGCATATATATATATATGCACACGCATACACACACACACATACACTTTTATATATATATATAATTTATAATTTTGCATGAAGTACAAAATGTTGTTATAGCATTTAAAAAAACAATTCCACGATCCACAGCTAAAGGACAAACAATTTCAAAAGTGGAAGTGAAAAAAAAAAACACAAATCAAACACCGCCAACCGGCCCAGCACTGAATCCATAGAGCCAAAACGGGAAACCACACGCTGCAAATATATATATATATATATATATATATATATATATATATATATATATATATATATATATATATTGACTATGTATAGGCTGTCAGTATCTTAAAAAGTATGCAATTCAGTGATGGCTACAAATCTTAATGATGGGAATATCAGTGCTCTGGAACTGTGTCAGATTAATGCTGAATGCTGATGATGTGAATCATGCATACGGGCCTTTGAGAAAACAACATGAATCATTGCCTGGGGAGAATAAAGCAATACCCAGTAGAAATGATCAGATCAATCGCTTGATCATGATAAAGAATCGAAGCACTTTCCAAAACTGAAATTGCACTAACAATAGATCATAGTGACTATTTTGTGGTACGCCATTGGTGTTGTTCATTACAGCCGCCTGAAATCTAATCAGAGTGCATTACTCTTCTGAAGTCAACAGCCAGTATCACAGAATTAAAGATACATTCATCTAAGGGCTGCGCTCCAGAACAACGTTTGGCCACATGTTTCCAGCATTATACTGTAAAAGATTCGCCGACTCAGGATACGAGACCCTGTGCCACATTCACCATATTTCCCTCTTTTCTTGCTCACTGACCTCAACCTTTTCAAGCATATTGATATTTTTTAAAGACAAAAGACATTCATTTGCAATGAAGTTGCAGAAAGTGCGTTACTAATTGCTTGGCATCCCAACTTTTTTGAGATTTATCGTAAAGACATGCATCGAATTACAAAGTAATAAAAAAACTTGTAATTTGTTGACAGAAATGTGTAGATATTCAGAGTTTCTATTTCGAATGATTTCACAACCTGCCTACATTTCTGAGATGGGATATTTTAACTATTTACATTATTTACATTGTTAGGACTGTTGTCTTCATCTTTATTTTTATATTTAGGATGTTTTGGCCGTTGTACGCTCCGGCCTTCTTCATGTGATATACGTTAGAATTGAACCGAACATTTTATTTAGTCCATCTCTGCTGTTCCTAGGTATTGAACTTAAAACTGTTTAGGCCAAGTCACTAGATTAATTCAGCCAATACTTTTATTCACTAGACCAGATATACTTGAGGACATATGGCTCAAAAAGTGACATAACCATATTACAACTGTGTAAATTTTCAAGAAAATCGGTTCAGCCGTTTCGGAACCTATAGGTAACGGACACACACACAGACACACACAGACAAAGTTCTATTTATAAATAAGTTTAGATTTATAAATGTATAACGTCAGTTTCCTGGATGCGTGTTTTTTTTTCACATCGAATTACATCGGCTTATTATACAGATGCGTTTCTTCAACTTTCTTTCCGTTACGATTCTAAAAGACAAGCTAAGACGTTTCCGGAGATGCTAACTGCCTCCAATAAATCACAGATTCACAAGAAATTAAAAACATTTTAACTGTCGGATTTCGAGTTTGTCAATTGGAAGTTGTCCAACTAAAGATACATTTCCAGATGAGACTGTCTTCTAGTTGTGGAAATAGTGTTTTTTAGGGAGAAATAAAAATGGCTTTAGGATAACTGATTAATGACGTTTGAGTAAATCACAAGCTAAAAACTGAATTTATCGATCGAGCCGTGTGATTGGCAGCCAGCATCGAACTCTTTCCACTTCAAAAACTTTCAATGAAAACGGAACGGCTATTTGTAATTACAAACACCATGCAATCATTTTGAATGACTTCTTATGGATTATAGAATAAAAGAGGGGAAATATATCTGCCGAATTCAAATTTAGACAATCATTAACACACAACTTTTTAAAAAGGCTTTCAAAAGTGATATGTTTGTCATGTTTGGAGAGATGATTTTATTAATATTAAAATTTCAACATTGGGGTTAACTGATAGAAAAATATGCTGCTAACCCAGCCAAATCTCGCCATGTATTTAATCTAAAAAAAGATTATGTCTTTCTTTTTTGCTTCCGTTATTTTATTTCAGACTCATTCAATTGGGAAGCCATAAACTCAGATTTTAGATTTTGTTTCAATGTCATTCGTGTTGATTCATCGTAGCAAGATAAGAAAAGAATAAGTTTATTTAACAACTTTCGTCGTTTTGTTTAATATGAATTATAAAATGACTACGATTGACACATTTGAATGGTTCATTGTTTTCTGCCCTTTGAAGGTGGGCATCACTGGCCGGTGTCTGAGGAGTGCTTCATATCTTCTTCAGACTACAGCTGAACAGGCATCAAGTTGGATCTGATCAAGGTCCAAAATAAACAAATTTAATCAAAACCATGCTTGCAATACAATGCTACTTCTGACGTGAAACACAGCTGTTTACCTTCCATTCTACGTCATTGATAACGGTTGCTACGAGCGTGTAATGTATTGGTTACAGATCAAAAGGAAACGCTTTTAACAAACGTTGAAAAGTTGACTTGCAGTTGCATAAGAATTGCAGAGATTTACACGTCTACACAAAAAATACTGTCTGGTGGCAAAAACTGCTGGTGGCGCCGAAACAATGTTGCTTCATAAAGTTGGCGGCTAATGAAGGCTGGGTATTGCACTTACATTCACACGTTGTATGTAGAGAAATATACTGAGTACATTCCAACAATAGAACTACGAGAGATTTTATGATTACATGGCAATCTTACATAATTTGGAAAAATAGGATATATAGATATATTAGTCATCCACATACAAACCTGTTTCGCTGTATCACAGCTCATCAGTGTGGCTAGACACATCCACTTGCTTCTGTCGGGATCGAAACTCGACCGATTCGGTGTTAGTCGGAATCATGGAATCAGAGAAGGGAAATTTTAACGTGTTGTATATAAGCAGTGTATACAGACGCCAGTCACAGAGAGAACTCAATTCATTTCTGAAGAGTCACGATATATGTTAAGTTTCCCTAGCGTGATAATGCTATTTACTTTCAAGAATAATTTGATGTTAGGCTTTCCTGGAACAGACGTAAGATTTTTGCAGGGCGAAAGTCATCAGAATCTCTCAAAAACAAAGTTCATGCCTTAAACAGAATCAAAGAAACATTTTACATTAATTCGAGGTAATAATTTTCATCCGAATTTATATTTAGCCACTTTAATTTGATATAAAAAATTCTCACAGAGAAAGAAATAATTCGGATCAATAAGAAAAAATCCTTCCCAAAAATTAACGAGAAGAAATTATCAACTGTCGCACACTTTCAGAAGACAATCACAAATCAATTAAAATTACTTTACCTTACATCCGAATCCTATTGGAGAAGAAGGAACAAATAACTAGAGCCCGTGTACTATTTCATGAGGGTATTTAAGAACAGTTCCATTAAACACAAACTTTCAGAGTGTGTATACGTCTATACGTTTCATTTATTTTTTACAATAAACATTGAAAATATTCCTACAAAATTCTGTTTGGTCGGTGACATTAAAATGTTTTTCGAATGTAGATATGTTTTCGAACTTGAAGTGATTTCCTTCCATTATTAAGCTGCATACCCCACACCTATTTTGTTGCGTTTTGTGACCCTATGTTGTGTGTTGCTCGAATTGGATGAGGTTAGTATATTTTTTTTATTTTTTGGGTTGGCATTTGCTTTTAGTTATTTTAGTTGTCTTTAAGATTTCCTTTATTTTATCATTTTGGCTTCGTGTCTTTTGATCTTTGACTTTTTGTCGATGTCGTAAGCAGTGGACGATGTTTTTTTTACAATGTATGGGTGGTGAAAGTTGAAGTTGAGGTATTGTTCAGTTAATGTTGCCTTGCGATGTACCGATGTCTTGAACCCATGCTCTTTTCGAGACATTAGCAAATTCAGGAATGCTAGTTTGTTATCCTTTTCTTTCTCCATTGTGAATTGTACCGATAATCTTATTGAGTTCCCATGGTCTAGTAGTTACTGGACCTCTTCCTAGCGTGTCATCAACGTATCTCAGTCATAGAGTTGGATTTAGTGATGTGGAGTCAGATGTCAGCTCTTCGTAGTATTTCATCCATATGATATCCATTTCTGGTGATATAGTCTGATGTCATTCCAGAGTGTGTTGTTTGTGTACAAAATGACAGCACCATCATCAGGTTTTCAATTGGTATACTGGTACATTTTTCCCGGTATGAGTCTGGGGCCAGTCAATCCCTGACTACCGATAAAGATTCTATTGTGGGTACCTTGGTGAACAAACTTACCACGTCCATCTTCATTATCTGATTTAATTGGATGGAAGCATCTTTGATTATTTCCACAAAGGTAGTGAAGTTTCGGAGATATGATGGTGACTTTTCCTATTAATGACTCAGTTCTATCCACAAAGAAGCGACAGTACAGAGAGCGTTTACAGCAAACAATTGGCCTCAGCGGAATATTGTTTTTTGTGAATTTTTGCGAGGCCGTATATATGAGGTAGCTAGCTGTAACGTTGAAACAAAATTTTGTACGTCTTAGGTGGGAAGTGGCCCTTGTTCTTGATTAGGATTTGCGACACTTGTTCTGTTTTCAACGTTGGATCTTTATTTACTTTACTATCGCTACAATTTCTAATGAGGCCGTCCAGATTTTCTGTGTATTTCGTTGGTCCATCACTACAGTGACATGACCTTTGTCAGGTGGTCGTATGATGGTTACGTTGTCATTTTTACTAGGGTTTTTATTACACGCCTTTCCAGTTTCGTGATTTTTGGTTTGGGCAACTTTGCTTTCTCCAATATCTGTCTCACTTTCCATCTTAGCTTATCTACCCAAGCCTGAAGAATGTTCAAGGCTATTTCCTCGATTCGGGCAATGATGTCCTAGTATAGTATCTGCCTGATTATTGCTGTGGAGTTGAGACTCTTGTTCCGTATAGTCTTTATTAGTGTTATTTACTGCCTTCCCTGAAGAATGATGGAACTCATATATCATCTTCTGTTCAATTTTCATATTAGTCAGACCTTGACTGCATCAAATTCTTATCTAGAAGATTTATTCAGATCATGGTGTATACTCTTTCGGTCTTCATAATCACTAATGCTGTTGAAGAATTCTACAAAGATTATGTCTGCCTGGTTTAGGAGGTTGAGTTAAAGGGGGAGAACGGATACTGAAAAGTCTGGAAGAGGTATGACTCGTGGATCTAGAACAATCTATCCTTGTGAAAGAAATAAAACAATAAAATCTTCATTTCAAAATTCTAATCATTTGTAGAAGGCAAGAGAGTACAACTGCTGAATCGTCGTGAATATGCGAACAGAAGTGTGAACAACAATCTCAATAATATATATATATATATATATATATATATATATATATATATATATATAGTTGAAATGTGATAATGTTTAGCACCAAGGTTGCTTTTTTTCAGAAATGTTATTGATAAAAGATTTTAGTCGTAGAGTGCTCGATATCGGAGTAGATCTAGAGCCTTGATAGGATTAATGCTGAGAAGTTTGTCACTGAACTGAGCAGCTTCATGCCGACTTCGAATTTTGTGGAAACATCATTATGATATCGTCACTCGTAATATTTTTCTCTACTGCTCTAACCCGGTTTTTCTCTTATTTGTATAGTGTTTTATAATTTGTGATGGTAGTCAGTCGCTTATACTTTTGTTGTGCTGTTTTTCATTTTAATGTTGTATTATTTGTGCAGGTATTTGGTTTTTTTATTTTCTTTTTATTTTCAACACATATGGATGGCGAAACAGGAAATCCTTCAGTTCATTGCGATGTTCATCACACAATCAGGAGGCCGTTGAGATGCTAGAATTTATGTTAAATTTGCAAACAAAGGGAGATTCTTAAGGATACCTGTCTGTTCTTCCAGTCTCATTCAAATTTATAGTAGTCTATAAGTCCTAATGTCTGAACGCACTTATTCTATGAACTAGCTGGATAGAATTTCAGCTGGATCATCAAGTAATATATATCCTTCCATCTAGCACAATTACAACTCACATCTTATAAATCTGTCAATTCTTTTTCTTACAAGAGATTTACAGAAAAACAAGAAATTAGAATAAAGTATTTTAACCAAATATCGGATTAGAATGGACCTTAGAATTGCTGTCACCAACAGAAAGAAGAATTTCGGAAATCAACTATTGTAGCATGCCAGTCTTTTCTTATAAACGTATCCGGCTTCGGTTCAAAGCATGTGGATAGATAGTTCCATGCCTGTCCATGGATATTAGTAGGAGTGGATTAGGTTTGCCACTTTTTCAGGATCCTAAGCATTACATCAAAGCACATCACATATGATTTATCGATTACAAATACGTTTAATCACCAGTAGCTGTGGCGATTATTATGAATTTTTTTGAGAAATTTTATTTTGATCAAAACAGAAAATCGATAATAGATGCCATAAAAATCGATAGAGATTTATAACTTGATACTCACTGAAAGATGTCCAGCATTATGAGTAGCGATAGTTGCCTGCTTTGAAAGACAACCAATATATATATCCGATGGAAAACACGCATTTAACCGACGTCGATTTTATAAAAATTGCAAAATACATAACCAATGCTCCTTGCTGACGATAAATGACTTACTCTTCACTCACTTGCTACTGTCACTTTGTGGCAATCTAGGCTAATAAACTATTAAAATTTTATTAACTCATCAAATTACGGCCATCATCAACTGATGTCGTATTAGAGATCAGCGGAAATAGTCAATTAGAAATTTTCATTATTTACATTACTCTTATGATTTTCGTTGTCATATTTACAACGTTTCGGCCGTTGTACGCTCAGACCTTCTTCAGATGACTGGTCATTTGAACCTTTTATTTCGATAACCCCTAGATTGTTCTTCAGGTCACGTAGACAAGTGATGGATGATGTGTTTGTTAGATCCAGTGACTTGACCCAAAAAGTTGTGAGTTCAATATCAATGTCATATATTCTGTTACCCACAGAATATAATTTCGCTCAATATAAGCCCTGGATAGAAAGGAATTGTGATGACGTCAAAGGCAGCTGGCCCAAAGATAATAATAATTGAAAAATGATGAATAAATGTGCCTAGAGAAAAGATGACGCATCTGTGACCCACAGAATACTATTTAGATCAAACAGGACATATGAAACAATAGCAGAGGAATGTGACTACGTCAAAGGCAGCTGGCTAACAGCAATAATAATGCGAAATTGATAGACAAATGGCCTAGACAAAGATGACGCAATCGAGTGAAATTCGGTGACTCTCAGCATATATAAGAGCGAGGCTTTTCCGCAGCCAGGGGACTCGGAGAGAACGCAGAGAAGGAAAGACAACTTCAGCCAGTCACTCCGTCGTATGTGCGTGCCTCCCTCTTACTACCTCTCTACACACAATAGTCACTGAAGAGAATAAAGATATAAGATGATATTGCTATACACACGTGTTAGTTGTTATCGTTTCTCTGCCGAAACGATAGCTTTTCTGGCAGCAACAGCAGTAACCACACACGAAGACAGTAGTGCCAAACGAAAACTTAGAGGGTTGAGTTAAATAGAGATCCATAACTCTTGAAACGAGAACAATCTACGCCGGTTCGGTTCAAGATTTCAGTCACCTGAAAGTCAGAGAAGGTCAACGACCGAAACATCGTGAATATGACAATAAAATGAGGACAACAGAGTGAAAAATATAAATAATGTGAATAATGTAAATAATGTAAATACCTCATCTCAGAAATATAGACAAATATTGAGAATTGAAATATTTCACATCTATACGCTTATGCATTCACAATTTGCGTCTAAATGACGAATTGATTCCTCCAGGAATCATGAGGTTTATTTCTGTACGTATTTTTTCTTGCAAATAAAGGTAGAAAAACAAGCCAAAGACACGACTACGGGTGCATGCATGCTACGAGTTCATGCATGTTGGTTGAAGAGGCTAAAATTGATGACGACGACTTGGTACAAAAAAGGCACACCTTCATTGAACATTGAATGCTTCAAGAAGTAATTTACTCAAAAAGAAAAAGAGATTAAATTTAGGAATTTAACAATTGCTATATTTCCCTATTTTCTTTATTTTTGCAATTTCAAACATTAAAATATATTTTTTTTACTTTTGTTAATTAAGTAAAGCAAAATTAAGAATAACATCAGCTCTTTTCTACCTGTGCCATCATTTACCGCTAAGGCTTAATAAGACATACGGGTGGTTCTTTTCTAAATCTGATTTTGGAATTAATTAAGCAAGAGGCATGCATTATTGAAACGACTGGAAAGCGTGGACGCCAAACATGCTTCGAAGGAAAAACGAATGAGAGTCAATGTTTCTCTCAATCACTGGGGAGACCTAATTTATACGCGCAAATATGAATGGACGTGCTGTAAATGAATGTCAGATTTTCTTGACTTTTTATCTTGTTTTGTTTTATTTTTATTTTTACTTTCATGCTTATTTTAGTTTTTTTATTTTGTTTTGTTTCGTTTCATTTTTTTCTTTCCCAGTTAAAATTTTCTTAGCAATGGATTTAACCAAACAATTTTTCGAGAGCAAAATGTAGTTTGTGAGAAGTTTTCATATATTCGATTTATTTTCATTTCGTAGACTATTTGATCAAATCAAACTATATAATTTATTGAAATTTCCTGTCCATTATACCGTTACAACAAATTCACTCAGTAACCATCTAACTTGAGTGGCTGTTGGGTCTTATTTTGGTTGTAATAGCTTCTTCGGCTGCGCGATATAACAATGACTCTAAAATTCATATTCGGCATTTGAGCAAGTTGGATTTTTGCATAGAATAACAAAATTATTATTCTCATTATTTTTAATCGGTTAAAAGTTGGCAAGGCAATTAAAATATTTTACAAGTACGTTTGTATTTATTAGAATTCTTTGTCTGCCAAAGTCACAGGTTTAGTGTATTAATCAGAATCAAAGTTAAGACATGGTCTACAACTTTATTTACTAAGTAAAGCTTGGTGTTGTACTAGGACAGTAAATAGGAGTTCCAGGTTTTACTCATGTCCGAAGTTGGTGTGAGTTTATCACTAGAGGCCGATGTTCAAGCCCATGTATATAGTGGAATTTTGAATGATTTTCAAACTAGAAAATTCTTGGAGATTGGTTCAAACCGGTTTTTTGCGTACAGATTAACAGATATAAATATGTGTCCAATCTCGGGAACAAAAACTAACATTTTTTGAGAAAATGCTTCTTTGTATCATTATATATATATATGTGTGTGTGTGTGTGTGTGTGTGTGTGTGTGTGTGCATGCATGCATGCATTGGTCATAAAATAGTTTTGTTTGGGTCTTTATTTGTGAATTTCATTCGTGTACAATCTTCTGTACAATAAAGACGAAAGCTGATGATGGTTCGCTTGAAATAGGCCTATCCGTCCGCTTTACTATGGAACAACGTGTCTGTCTTAATTTTTTTTTTTTTTTTGCTTTATATGTATTTATATACATATATATTTAGAGCTTTCTTAGAGAGTTATCCTACCACTTTATGTACAGGATATTCCTTTGGATTCTTCTATATCTACACTGCATGTTTATATATATATATATTCAGAAATTATAACATGGATATGTTACAATACAATATCACTACAAAAGTAGCTGTTTTGTTTCGATACTTGTTGTGTCTTATCAAATGATGTGGTTATTTTAAATTGAATGGTTTTAAAAGGTTAACCACATCGCTTGATAAGACACAAGAAGTGTCGAAACAAAATAGCTACTTTTGTAGTTATATTGTAACATATCCATGTTATAGTTCCTGAATAAATATTATTAGCTCTACTTTGTATTGAGCACTTGTTTAAAAATAGTGTTTCTTTGGACAAGGAATATTATTCCACCCATACTTATTCTGCTGGTCATTCATAGTTTTGAGATTAGAATACACGCAGAGTCGGTTTAATAATTATTGTTATTATTGTTATTATTGTTATTATATATATATATATATATATATATAGGAAAATCTGTAAGTAAGTAGATTAAGAGAAAATGATTTCTTTTATACAACAAATATTTCTTTTTCATACGGCTTAAGTAGAGGTAACATCTGTAACGATTATTTGTCATAAATAATCTAAAATGCTTTATGTCTGCAGCTTTGCGACCGAATAAATTCTGAATCATAAAACTCTATATTGACAGCAATTAGCAAAGAAAAATCACTGCCTTCAGGAATAGGCAACATCGATGTTTCCATATTCTTGACATGGTTTAGCACCAAGCGACCAAGATGAACATGAAGATATTATGTTTAGCAGGCAAAATGCTATTTGGTAAGAATAGAATTCTGTGCACTAAACAGTCAGCAAGACTAGGTTCCTAATCACAACTCTATGGTCCACGCTTGTAGATATACGATGAATTTCAAAATTATTTGCATAATAATATAAAAGTCGCCATAAATTTTAATATAGTTACTAAAAGGCAATATTTTGATAAATATAATAAAAAACACTTATCCTAACTTTTTTTGAGTTTGCTAACTGCACATCAACCTCTGTTGGTTATTTAATGCTAAAAAAGTGGGGTTTAAAGGTATTTTTTAAATGTTTGGTTATAATGAGAAAGTTGATTTAGTCAGAGTTTGATAATATTTTGTTTTAGAAAACTAAAGATGTCATCTAGTTTTGTATTAAAAAATGTATGAGTGGTAATATTTTTTTCCTTCTAAAACGTATTATCGCAATAATAATTTTTCTTTAAAAATGTGTTATGGCAGTAATCTTTTCCTTCAAAAATGTATATTTTTCAATAAAAGTTTATTTTTATGCATATATTTCTATAAAAGTCTGTTTTTATACTTTCATAGTGTTTTGACCCCAGCTTTGTGGGATAACTATTTGCCCATAGCTGCGACCTTAACAGATGCTACCACTCCGGGTCAGGGTGGACCTGGGAACAACAGCAATTAAGAGGTGGCTCCACACTCCTCACAACCTCCCAATCAGAGGCCTTGCTACCACTCCGGGTCAGGATAGACCTCGGAACAATAGCAATTAAGAGGTGGTTCCATGCTCCTCACAACCTCCCAATCAGAGGCCTTGCTGTCGGATGCAGTTTACCGTCATACCCAGGACCACTAACACTTTTTTGATTATTTAAATAAATCTACATCATCCAACAATACAGGTTTTTTTATGAACAAATGATTAGTACGTTTAATTAATAGTGAATAGTGAATCCATTTAGAGTGATAATATTTTGCAACCTCGTAATGTTTACCAATCTCTTACACTCATGAAATAACCATCCATTTTTGTGGATAATTAGGATTGCTTTAGCTTAACTTAACCTTTAACTGTCTCTAACAATTATCCGATGAAGGTTTGGGCATTGAGATGATCATAGTAAAACATCAGTCCTTTTTCTCTTTGACTATATCTTTACTAGATTCGGGATCATGGTTTTGCCTAAAGGTTCAACGACGAACCAAATTCAGCCCAATTGCAAACTCCTTCAGACAAGCTGAAGATGTATATAAACAGAAAGAGCCGAGAAAGAGTTAAACTAGTAGAAAGATGAGTTGAGTTGTTGCTGCCGCGCTGTGCTGAGGTAGACAAGACGAACTTACCGCCGTCGTCCCAAAGACTCATCTTCGGCTGTTTCTGTAAGGCGGCGGTGAAAAGTCCTGATAAATCTTTTTGAACTGTCAAAACTTAAAAACAAAAAACTATTTGAAATCTCCGATTGGAGTAAAAAAAACATTAATTTCAAATTAAAACTTTCGCTCCGTTGTAAGAATAGGAATTCGACGACTGTTATATTCTATATCATTTTGCCGCTTTTTTTCTGTTTTTTTTTTGTTTTTTGTTTTTTCATATAAAGACTTTTCCGCAACTTATCCAGGCGTCATCGGATTTACTTATTTTTTTTATTTTGGTGCGGTTTTTTTTATTAACCCAAGTGTGTACGCGCGTCCGGCCTGGTTCGACGTAGTAAAGATACTGCTAGTAAGATTTCAACGTGCCTTTCTTGAGATCAAAATTCACAGCGTGGGTAAGGAAGAACACTGTTGTAATAGACGATTTGAAGACCAGCTACTGTGTCGAAGCCATCACGACGAACTACCCAAAAGCGTCGTCACAATATATACATGCATTTGTATGTTTAAAAATGAGAAAATTGTAACCATGTCTAGAAATTTTTCCTTATTTTATTTTTTTTATTTTATTATTTGTGTTTCATTTCAATGGCTTTCAGCCATGTCTTTTGGCTACAACGTATTTGGTGGAAATTTATTCAAATATTGCTTTTTCCTTTTGTTAACAATAGTAAAGTTGAATTAGACCGACAAAACTGCATTTTATTGAATCATACAAATAATGTATGCGGAAGTCACGCATCACTGATTCTAATCTATTCGATGTGTAAAAGTTTCAATCACTTTCCCTGTCGGCGGAACGTAACTTCCCTGTGCCTTCGCTATAAACATTTCCATGACTTTACGAATTCAAACACAGTACTAAGTTGGCAGTTAGGTCTACTCATTTTACAGTTGAAAAAGCTAGATGTAAATGTAAGTTCTTTGCTAACTCTTTCTTTTCTTGAGCTTCTCATTTGTGGGATTCTTTTACGGTTTCTTGCTTTTCAGCCATCTTCAAGAATCTAAATGGAATGTCAATCGTCATATTCTGTCTTTTGAATTCCTGTTCTTTTATCTTTCTGTAAGTTTAATATTTTTATCTTTCTAATTTTTTTTAACAATCCCTCATTTTTTTGTCAGGCCTCTACGGAAGTCAACATTAATTACTTGTATCATCAACCAGAATTGACCAACTGTTAATTTGTCGATTAAATAATAATTTACTTACAGTATTTACAGTATTGTAATGACAAACGTCATTTGTACGACGTTTCAGCCCTTGTACGCTTCGGCTCTGCAGTTCGAAATTCCTAGCACCTGAAGAAGGTTTGAGCGTACAACGGCCGAAACGTCGTACAAATGGCAACAATGATGAGGACAATAGTCTGAATAATGTAAATACTACCTATCTCAGAAATATAGACAAATAATAATTTGCTTATTCTTTAAAAACAGAAACGTTTCCTTTTTTTTCCAATGTCTGGGAAGATATTAATGTTTATCTCTCATAATTTACTGTCATCGTAAAGTTCAAGATTGTTCAATTTTCATGCGAATAAAAAACGAACGAAGAAATAGATACATTTCAAATGTTTGTGTTTATTATTATTGTTGTGTTAACATCGTGAAATGAAAAGCCGCTTCAGCCAGGCCACTTGCCATTGGCAGAGAAAATAAATGTCATCCTATTCATCGTGACATGCTGGATTTAAAATCCATATTTTGCCAATTCGTAGGATCTCTGTTCTAAGGAAAGGCACTTCTCTCTAGTCGATTAGTAAGTACTACCATTTTCGTTCAGAAACATTAACTTTTGGATTCGAACTCAGATTGCTGTCAACGAAAGACGTGCTTTTTTCCTAGCCAGACTTTCATCATTTATAAACTATTTTATGAAAAACGTATTTCTTAAAATTTCAGCCTTGTTTTCGTCTCTTTATTTTTCTGTCAAATACATGGTTGCTTATAGAGATATCACCTCATTGGATATCCGTAACAAAATGAATAATATTGTCTGCATATTAGAGTTTCTTTCTCTGAAGAAACTTAAAAATGAGATGCAAAAAACGACATATAGCTTTACGGGTGAGATTCACTGACGTACTGAATGGCAAAAAGGAAACACCTATTCCCAATCAGATCAACCAAATGCAGACGACAATTCTACTCCTACGGCTTCTTTTCTCGCACTTTCTTTTCTCTTAAGCACTTGACTTTAGTTCTTTCTTCATCACCCTGTATATCCTTTCCTTTCTCTACACCTTTGCAACTGTCATCACGCCTGTAGTCCAATCTTTCTCTTGCTCCTTTCTAACTGGTTCGTCTTTCTCTTCACCCTGTCTCCTATAATATTTTTACTCTTATGTAGCCCCCTAATCCTTTTACTCTTGTGTAGCCCCTAATCCTTTTACTTTTATGTAGTCCCCTAATCTTTTTACTCTTATGTAGTTCCCAATCCTTTTACTCTGATGTAACCCCCTACTCTTTTTGCTCTTATGTAGCCCTCTAATCCTTTTACTTTTATGTAGCCTCCTAATCTTTTTATTCTTATGCAGTCCCCTAATCCTTTTACTCTTATGTAGCTCCCTAATCTTTTTACTCTTATATAGCCCCCTAATCTTTTTACTCTTATGTAGCCCCAATCCTTTTACTCTTATGTAACTCCCTAATCCTTTTACTCTGATGTAGCTCCCTAATCTTTTTACTCTTATGTTGCTCCCAATCCTTTTACTCTTATTTAGCCCCCTGCACATCAGTGGCGTTACCGCTTTGCTAGGGGTGACACGATTAAAAAAAAGTTTCGCTTGATAGAAATGAAATAGTTACTTCACGTAAAAAAGCTGAACTGTTTACAAGGCAGGAGATAATCAACGATCAGAACATATCCGAATCAAGTAGTAAACATTATTTACCCAAATTTGCGTACATGAGTTGATTTGATATGTTAGCTTCTACATAAGAGAACAGAAAGATTTATCATTGAAAGTTGGGCTTCATAGTCATAAAATTAAATATTACTTGAAAATAATTAACTCTATAAAGGGCAGGAAATCAAGAACAAACTGTAAATAATCAAATCGAGTGCTGAAAGGCATTGCCACTAACTTGGTTATGTTTGTAGCTTTGATGTATAACTTCTATAGAAGAAATATAACATGCTGGGCTCAATTTCATCGAAGACACTTCTATGTTTTCATCAAATGATGACTGACAATGTAAACGCATACTTTCCGACAACAAGAAATGAAAACGAATTATTAAGGAATGGAAATGAACAAACTGTACAAGAAATGTGTATGCGCGTTGTAGTGCAGTGGATATCGACACGGAACGACAAATCGAGAAGCCGAGTTCGAACTTCAGTTGAATTCGTTGCATTCACTTACTCACAAATACTCTTGGGAAAGGTATTAATCCGTCTCTTTCCTTCACTTATGGGTTAAATAATAGGACAGATTGGGCTCCATAGCCTTGGCTGGCAACCAATATACCGTAGAAAGTAATGTCAACCTACTGCGGGATAATCTTCTGCCCAGTCATTCATGTCTCTTTCGAGACATGATCGCCCAAAGCGTGTATCACGTATGGCACTTAACTGACTGACTGTACCAAAAACGATGCGGTATAAATGATGATATTGAGACCTAATTCTGTACAAGGTCTTAAAAAAAACAACAACAAGCAATTGACTTCAACAGGTACTTCTTTTACTGAAACCCACCGAAGACTACAATCGAGAAAAGAAAGGTCAGAATTACTTAAGCGAAATGATAGCGAATTTCATCATGGCAGCGCTGAACCACGTGTATTTTGTTTTTGTTTTTTGTTTTGCTGATCAAACTGCTATTTTTTTCACTCATCAGCAATATTCATCTGATTGCGATTTACCATTAATTCCGATCTTTAAAGAACTCGCCCAATGGAAAAAGATTCCATAAAATAAAACGATAGATATTCTGTTTAGAATGTTAATTATGCACACAAAAATATATTTAATGTTTGCGTAATAAACTCAACAATGTTTCTGCTTTTCAAAATGTAACCTTTTTCCTTTTCATGCGTAACCATTTAAAAATAGAAGATACCCAATAAGTTGATCGAAATGTTTTCTATTCTTTTTCGTTGAACGTTTAATCCGTGACCGTTGTTTTATTTTCATTTAAAGAAAAACATTTCAAATAACATAATAGTCCGTTGAACGAAATGTATGATTGAAATTGACGCTCCGCTAGATTTCAGATGTACACCGTTTTCAAATATATAAACTGGCGGGTAAAACCTCTGGGCCATCTTGTTAAATTAATTACTTTTTGTTAATACGAGGGTCATTCAATAAATAAGGTGAATTTTTCGGTATATGGACTTCTAAGACAGATAGAAACTTACTTTTCTTTTCAACGTAGTCTCCCAGCAGCGTCACACACTTTTCCCATCTGTACACAAGCTTCCGTATTCCCTCAGCGTAAAAGTCTTTGGACTGATGTCTCAGCCAATCGCTCACAGCACTTTCGATTTTATCGTCAAACTTCGTATTTCTCGTGAACGCTTATAAGGGACCAAACAGGTGAAAGTCTGTAGGGGCAAAGTCTGGGCTGTAAGAGGGGGTGAGGGAGCAGTTCCCAGCCCAGATGGTCTGCACCTTTGGCACCCACCGGCAGCTGATCTTCGAGTAGGCAAGGTCATCATGAACAATTTGGTGTGCTATCCCAACAGATAGACACAAAGTCCTTGCAATGTCATCCACTGTCACCCTTCTGTCTGACTGAATGAGGTCATTGACTGATTCGATCACCTCCGGAGACCTCTCTTATGTAGGCCTCCCAGGCCTGTCTTCATCCTCAACACTGCTCCGTCCTTCTTTAAACAATTTAGCCCACTTGTAGACATTTTTTTTTTTTTTTGGCTGAAACATGTGGCACCATACACAGTTGACATTCTCCTATGAATTTCAACTGGTTTGCACTCTTCAGCAACCAGAAACTTCATAACTGACCTCTGTTCAATTCTGTTCAATTCATGCTTCTTAGTCGGCCATCTTTGTTAACCTCCAAAACTTTCAAAGTTTTTTTTTTCAATCTGCAAAAAAAAAAAAAAAAAAAATTAAATCTCTTTGAAAAAGAAGTAAAGGAAAATGTTTTTAAAAAATAAGTAAGCTTCTATCTGTAGTAGAAGTCCTTATACCGAAAAATTAACTTTATTTATTGAATGACACTCGTAGTACTTCAGAAGTCGAAAATAATTACCAGAATGTTTTTATAGGTATATTCTATGATAATTGAGGGCCAGAAAACAAGTTACTGCATTACAAGTTAATGTTGAATTGTGAGGGATAGAGCCTCGTAAGCAGAGTGACACTGAAATTTTCCTCTTCTAACTCTTTTCATAATGCAAAATATTTTCTTTATTTTGTTTTGTTTTGTTTTCGTTTGTGAATAAAGTGATTTGCAAAAAATAAAAAGACGTCATAAAAAGCAGTTAGTGTTGTGGATTCCGGATGAGGAACCGCACCAAATAAGGAATAACAAAACAGAAATTTGAGATAGAAAAATATGTTATATTAAATGTAAAGATACAACTGGAACGCAGCTTAATAATCCAAAAATACGATAAGTAGGAATATATTCACTTTGAAGTGAAGCTCTGCTATGTCTACGTCGGAACTGACGGGTGCTGTGTAATACTATTCTGGCTGAGTGGAGCTCAGAGCTACTATGACTACTGACGACGTATTCTCTGTGAAACTTCGGTATCTTACGGTAACCTGACGGATCTCTTACGATGTCTCACTGTACTCTGCGAAACTCACTATGGCAGGAGTATATGTATAATCAAGGGGAGATCCAACAGCAGTTAGAAAATGGTGTTGCTGCCTTTAGTTGGAATAATTGTTTCAATACAATGTGATACTGAATGGAATGACTTTCATAGTTATCACTTGCAATGATTTTATTTTAAATTAGTAAATTTTATTGTTTTATTTATTTAAAGATTCATTACTTCTTTCGAAAATTTTCTTATTATTTAAAAAATAAAAATTCATTTCTTTAATTATTCTAATTAATACTTTAAATTATTCTGATTGGATTGGGTTAAAAAAAATTATTTTGTACTGGACTAACAAGAGCCATACATCAGTCATCAGCCGACGTGATTTGACAACTTGGTAAAAAGTTATTAACTCGCACGACGGAGTGTAGATGGTTCTCTGGTGTACTGGATAGCACTCTGGTCTTTGAAACCACCGACATGAGTTCAAATCTGGGTAGAAACTTGCACTGATCTTTCTTTAGATTGGTAAATTTTATTGTTTTATTTCTTTAAAGATTCTTTCGAAAATTTTCTTACAATTTAAAAAATAAAAATTCATTTCTTTAATTGTTCTAAATAATACTCTAAATTATTCTGATTGGATTGGGTGAAAAAAAAACTCATTTTGTACTGGAGTAACAAGAGCCATATATCAGTCATCGGCCGACGTGATTTGTCAACGTGGTAAAAAATTATTAATGCTGGTGTCGATACGCAAATGGTTCTGTGGTGTACTGGATAGCACTCTGGTCTTTGAAACCACCGACATGAGTTCAAATCTCGGTAGAACCTTATAGTAATCTTTTTCTATATTAGTAAATTTTATTGTTTTATTTTTTTAAAGATTCATTACTTCTCTCGAAAATTTTCTTACAATTTAAAAAATAAAAATTCATTCCTTTAATTGTTCTAAATAATACTCTAAATTATTCTGATTGGATTGGGTGAAAAAAAAACTTATTTTGTCCTGGAGTAACAAGAGCCATATATCAGTCATCGGCCGACGTGATTTGTCAACGTGGTAAAAAGTTATTAACGCTGGTGACGAAGTGTTGAGGGTTCTATGGTATAATGGTTAGCACTCTGGACTTTGAAACCAGCGATACGAGTTCAAGTCTCGGTAGAACCTTGTTGTGAACTTTTTTTATATTAGTAAATTTTATTGTTTTATTTATTTAAAGATTCATTACTTCTTTCGAAAATTTTCTTATTATTTAAAAAATAAAAATTCATTTCTTTAATTATTATAATTAATACTTTAAAATATTCTGATTGGATTGGGTGAGAAAAACTTATTTTGTATGTATGTATGTATGTATGCCGCATTCACCCTAGTCGGGTTGAGCGGGCTTCCTCCCTGACGGAGCAAGTCTCATTGGAATTTGTTTAAGGGCAAGGTCCCAAGTCCTACCCCGTTATTTAACCCATAACTGGAGGGAACGGACGGATTAATACCTTTCCCAAGGGTACTAGTGCGCAAGTGAGTGCAGTGTGCTCGACTGAAATTGGAACTCGGCTCACCGATTTCCCCCTCCAAGCCGACATCCACCGCACCACAACGCACATCCGTGAACGCTAACAGCACCTGGTATTCCCAAGTGGTCACCCACGTAAGTACTGACCAGGCTCAACGTTGCTTAACAACGTACTGGACTAACAAGAGCCATACATCAGTCATCAGCCGACGTGATTTGACAACGTGGTAAAAAGTTATTAACGCGCTGGACGAAGTGTGGATGGTTCTATGGTGTACTGGTTAGCACTCTGGTTTTTGGAAACACCGACATGAGTTCAAATCTCGGTAGAACCTTTTAGTGTCCTTTTTCTATATTAGTAAATTTTATGGTTTTATTTTTTCAAAGATTCATTACTTCCTTCGAAAATTTTCTTATAATTTGAAAAATAAAAATTCATTTCTTTAATTATACTAATTAATACTTTAAATTATTCTGATTGGATAGGGTGAGAAAAAACTTGTTTTGTACTGGACTAACAAGAGTCATACATCAGTCATAGGCCGACGTGATTTGACAACTTGGTAAAAAGTTATTAACGCGCAGGACGGGGTGTAGATGGTTCTATGGTGTACTGGATTGCACTCTGGTATTTGAAATTACCGACGTGAGTTCAAATTTCGGTAGAACCTTGCACTGGTCATTTTTTAGATTATTAAATTTTATTGTTTTATTTTTTTAAAGATTCTTTCGAAAATTTTCTTACAATTTAAAAAATAAAAATTCATTCCTTTAATTGTTCTAAATAATACTCTAAATTATTCTGATTGGATTGGGTGAAAAAAAACTTTTTTTGTACTGGAGTAACAAGAGCCATATATCAGTCATCAGCCGACGTGATTTGTCAACGTGGTAAAAAGTTATTAACGCTGGTGACGATACGTAGATGGTTCTGTGGTGAAATGGTTAGCGCTCTGGCCTTTTAAACCGCCGACATGAGTTAAAATCTCGGTAGACCCTTCCACTGGTCTTTCTTTAGATTAGAAAATTTTATTGTTTTATTTTTTTAAAGATTCTTTCGAAAATTTTCTTACAATTTTAAAAATAAAAATTCATTTCTTTAATTGTTCTAAATAATACTATAATTATTCTGATTGGATTGGGTGAAAAAAAAACTTATTTTGAACTGGAGTAACAAGAGCCATATATCAGTCATCGGCCGACGTGATTTGTCAACGTGGTAAAAAGATATTAACGCTGCTGTCGAATTGTATATGGTTCTATGGTGTAATGGTTAGCACTCTGGACTTTGAATCCAGCGATCCGAGTTCAAGTCTCGGTAGAACCTTGTGATCTTTTTCTTATATTAGTAAATTTTATTGTTTTATTTTTTTAAAGATTCATTACTTCTTTCGAAAATTTTCTTATTATTTAAAAAATAAAAATTCATTTCTTTAATTATTCTAATTAATACTTTAAATTATTCTGATTGGATTGGGTGAAAAAAAACTTATTTTGTACTGGACTAACAAGAGCCATACATCAGTCATCAGCCGACGGGATTTGACAACTTGGTAAATAGTTATTAACGCGCACGAGGAGGCATAGATGGTTCTATGGTGTACTGGGTAGCACTCTGGTCTTTGAAACCACCGAAATGAGTTCAAATCTCGGTTGAGCCTTCCACTGGTCTTTCTTTAAATAAGTAAATTTTATTGTTTTATTTTTTAAAGATTCTTTCGAAAATTTTCTCACAATTTAAAAATAAAACTTCATTTCTTTAATTGTTCTAAATAATACTATAATTATTCTGATTGGATTGGGTGAAAAAAAACTTATTTTGTACTGGAGTAACAAGAGCCATATATCAGTCATCAGCCGACGTGATTTGTCAACGTGGTAAAAAGATATTAACGCTGCTGTCGAATTGTATATGTTTCTATGGTGTAATGGTTAGCACTGTGGACTTTGAATCCAGCGATCCGAGTTCAAGTCTCGGTAGAACCTTGTGATCTTTTTCTTATATTAGTAAATTTTATTGTTTTATTTTTTTAAAGATTCATTACTTCTTTCGAAAATTTTCTTATTATTTAAAAAATAAAAATTCATTTCTTTAATTATTCTAATTAATACTTTAAATTATTCTGATTGGATTGGGTGAAAAAAATCTTATTTTGTACTGGACTAACTAGAGCCAGACATCAGTCAGCAGCCGACGTGATTTGTCAACGTGCTAAAAAGTTATTAACGTGCTAGGTCGAAGTGTAGTTGGTTCTATGGTGTAATGGTTGGCACTCTGGACTTTAAATCCAGCGATCTGAGTTCATATATCGGTAGAACCTTGTAGTGATCGTTTTCTATATTAGTAAATTTTATTGTTTTATATTTTTAAATATTCATTACTTGTTTCGAAAATTTTCTTATTATTTAAAAAATAAACATTCATTTCTTTAATTATTCTAATTAATACTTTAAATTATTCTGATTGGATTGGGTGAAAAAAAACTTATTTTGTACTGGACTAACAAGAGCCATACATCAGTCATCAGCCGACGGGATTTGACAACTTGGTAAATAGTTATTAACGCGCACGAGGCGGCGTAGATGGTTCTATGGAGTACTGGTTAGCACTCTGGTCTTTGAAACCACCGAAATGAGATCAAATCTCGGTTGAGCCTTCCACTGGTCTTTCTTTAAATAAGTAAATTTTATTGTTTTATTTTTTAAAGATTCTTTCGAAAATTTTCTTACAATTTAAAAATAAAACTTCATTTCTTTAATTGTTCTAAATAATACTATAATTATTCTGATTGGATTGGGTGAAAAAAAACTTATTTTGTACTGGAGTAACAAGAGCCATATATCAGTCATCAGCCGACGGGATTTGACAACTTGGTAAAAAGTTATTAACGCGCTCGACGAAGTGTGGATGGTTCTATGGTGTACTGGTTAGCACTCTGGTTTTTGGAAACACCGACATGAGTTCAAATCTCGGTAAAACCTTCCACTGATCTTTCCTTAGATTAGTAAATTTTATTGTTTTATTTTTTTAAAGATTCATTACTTCTCTCGAAAATTTTCTTACAATTTAAAAAATAAAAATTCATTCCTTTAATTGTTCTAAATAATACTCTAAATTATTCTGATCGGATTGGGTGAAAAAAAAACTTATTTTGTCCTGGAGTAACAAGAGCCCTATATCAGTCATCAGCCGACGTGATTTGTCAACGTGGTAAAAAGATATTAACGCTGCAGTCGATTTGTATATGGTTCTATGGTGTAATGGTTAGCACTCTGGACTTTGAATCCAGCGATCCGAGTTCAAGTCTCGGTAGAACCTTGTGATCTTTTTCTTATATTAGTAAATTTTATTGTTTTATTTTTTTAAAGATTCATTACTTCTTTCGAAAATTTTCTTATTATTTAAAAAATAAAAATTCATTTCTTTAATTATTCTAATTAATACTTTAAATTATTCTGATTGGATTGGGTGAAAAAAATCTTATTTTGTACTGGACTAACTAGAGCCATACATCAGTCATCAGCCGACGTGATTTGTCAACGTGCTAAAAAGTTATTAACGTGCTAGGTCGAAGTGTAGTTGGTTCTATGGTGTAATGATTGGCACTCTGGACTTTAAAACCAGCGATCTGAGTTCATATATCGGTAGAACCTTGTAGTGATCTTTTTCTATATTAGTAAATTTTATTGTTTTATATTTTTAAATATTCATTACTTGTTTCGAAAATTTTCTTATTATTTAAAAAATAAACATTCATTTCTTTAATTATTCTAATTAATACTTTAAATTATTCTGATTGGATTGGGTGAAAAAAAGCTTATTTTGTACTGGAGTAACAAGAGCCATATATCAGTCATCAGCCGACGGGATTTGACAACTTGGTAAAAAGTTATTAACGCGCTCGACGAAGTGTGGATGGTTCTATGGTGTACTGGTTAGCACTCTGGTCTTTGAAACCACCGAAATGAGATCAAATCTCGGTTGAGCCTTCCACTGGTCTTTCTTTAAATAAGTAAATTTTATTGTTTTATTTTTTAAAGATTCTTTCGAAAATTTTCTTACAATTTAAAAATAAAACTTCATTTCTTTAATTGTTCTAAATAATACTATAATTATTCTGATTGGATTGGGTGAAAAAAAGCTTATTTTGTACTGGAGTAACAAGAGCCATATATCAGTCATCAGCCGACGGGATTTGACAACTTGGTAAAAAGTTATTAACGCGCTCGACGAAGTGTGGATGGTTCTATGGTGTACTGGTTAGCACTCTGGTTTTTGGAAACACCGACATGAGTTCAAATCTCGGTAAAACCTTCCACTGATCTTTCCTTAGATTAGTAAATTTTATTGTTTTATTTTTTTAAAGATTCATTACTTCTCTCGAAAATTTTCTTACAATTTAAAAAATAAAAATTCATTCCTTTAATTGTTCTAAATAATACTCTAAATTATTCTGATCGGATTGGGTGAAAAAAAAACTTATTTTGTCCTGGAGTAACAAGAGCCCTATATCAGTCATCGGCCGACGTGATTTGTCAACGTGGTATAAAGTTATTAACGCTGGGGACGAAGTGTTGATGGTTCTATGGTATAATGGTTAGCACTCTGGACTTTGAATCCAGCGATCTGAGTTCAAGTCTCAGTAGAACCTTGTTGTGAACATTTTTTATATTAGTAAATTTTATTGATTTATTTATTTAAAGATTCATTACTTCTTTCGAAAATTTACTTATTATTTAAAAAATAAAAATTCATTTCTTTAATTTTTCTAATTAATACTTTAAAATATTCTGATTGGATTGGGTGAGAAAAACTTATTTTGTACTGGACTAACAAGAGCCATACATCAGTCATCAGCCGACGTGATTTGACAACGTGGTAAAAAGTTATTAAGGCGCAAGCCGTAGTGTAGGTGGTTCTATGGTGTACGGGATAGTACGCTGTTCTTTCAAACCACCGACATGAGTTCAAATCTCGGTAGACCCTTTTAGTGTCCTTTTTCTATATTAGTAAATTTTATGGTTTTATTTTTTCAAAGATTCATTACTTCCTTCGAAAATTTTCTTATAATTTAAAAAATAAAAATTCATTTCTTTAATTATACTAATTAATACTTTAAATTATTCTGATTGGATAGGGTGAAAAAAAACTTGTTTTGTACTGGACTAACAAGAGTCATACATCAGTCATAGGCCGACGTGATTTGACAACTTGGTAAAAAGTTATTAACGCGCACAACGGGGTGTAGATGGTTCTATGGTGTACTGGATTGCACTCTGGTATTTGAAATTACCGACGTGAGTTCAAATTTCGGTAGAACATTGCACTGGTCTTTCTTTAGATTATTAAATGTTATTGTTTTATTTTTTTAAAGATTCTTTCGAAAATTTTCTTACAATTTAAAAAATAAAAATTCATTCCTTTAATTGTTCTAAATAATACTCTAAATTATTCTGATTGGATTGGGTGAAAAAAAACTTTTTTTGTACTGGAGTAACAAGAGCCATATATCAGTCATCGGCCGACGTGATTTGTCAACGTGGTAAAAAGATATTAACGCTGCTGTCGAATTGTATATGGTTCTATGGTGTAATGGTTAGCACTCTGGACTTTGAATCCAGCGATCCGAGTTCAAGTCTCGGTAGAACCTTGTGATCTTTTCCTTATATTAGTAAATTTTATTGTTTTATTTTTTTAAAGATTCATTACTTCTTTCGAAAATTTGCTTACAGTTTAAAAAATAAAAATTCATTTCTTTAATTGTTCTAAATAATTCTCTAAATTATTCTGATTGGATTGGGTGAAAAAAAACCTTATTTTGTACTGGAGTAACAAGAGACATACATCAGTCATCAGCCGACGTGTTTTGTCAACGTGGTAAAAAGTTATTAACGTGCTACGACGAAGTGGAGATGGTTCTATGATGTAACGGTTAGCACTCTGGACTTTGAATCCCGCGATACGAGTTCAAATCACGGTAGAACCTTACACTGATCTTTCTTTAGATTAGTAATTTTTATTGTTTTATTTTTTTAAAGATTCTTTCGAAAATTTTCTTTTTATTTAAAAAATAAAAATTCATTTTTTTAATTGTTCTAAATAATACTATAATTATTCTGATTGGATTGGGTGAAAAAAAAAACTTATTTTGTACTAGAGTAACAAGAGCCATATATCAGTCATCGGCCGACGTGATTTGTCAACGTGGTAAAAAATTATTAACGCTGGTGACGAAAAGTAGATGGTTCTATGGTGTAATGGTTAGCACTCTGGTCTTTCAAACCACCGACATGAATTCAAATCTCGGTAGAAAGTGGCACTGGTCATTCTTTAGATTAGTAAATTTTTTGTTTTATTTTTTTAAAAATTCATTACTTCTTTCGAAAATTTTATTACAATTTAAAAAATAAAAATTCATTCCTTTAAATGTTCTAAATAATACTCTAAATTATTCTGATTGAATTGGGTGAAAAAAAAAACTTATTTTGTACTGGAGTAACAAGAGCCATATATCAGTCATCGGCCGACGTGATTTGTCAACGTGGTAAAAAGTTATAAACGCGGGTGACGACGCGTGGACGGTACTGTGGTGTGCTGGATGGCAATCAGGTCCTTGGAACCACCGGCATGAGTTCAAATCTCGGTAGAAAGTGGCCCTTGTAATTCTTTAGATTAGTAAATTTTTTGTTTTATTTTTTTAAAGTCTTTCGAAAATTTTCTCACAATTTAAAAAATAAAAATTCATTTCTTTAATTGTTCTAAATAATACTCTAAATAATTCTGATTGGATTGGGTGAAAAAAAAAACTTATTTTGTACTGGAGTAACAAGAGACATACATCAGTCATCAGCCGACGTGATTTGTCAACGTGGTAAAAAGTTATTAACGCTGTGGATGCTGCGTAGATGGTTCTGTGATGTAATGGTTAACACTCTGTTCTTTGAATCCAACGATCCGAGTTCAAATCTCGGTAGAACCTTGTAGTGGTCATTTTCTATATTAGTAAATTTTATTGTTTTATTTTTTTAAAGATTCATTACTTCTTTCGAAAATTTTCTTATTATTTAAAAAATAAAAATTCATTTCTTTAATTATTCTAATTAATACTTTAAATTATTCTGATTGGATTGGATGAAAAAAAACTTATTTTGTACTGGACTAACAAGAGCCATATATCAGTCATCGGCCGACGTGATTTGACAACGTGGTAAAAAGTTATTAACGCTGGTGACGATGCGTGTAAGGTTCTGTGGTTTAATGGTTAGCACTGTGGACTTTGAATCCAGCGATCCGATTTCAAATCTCATTAGAACCTTGTAATGATCTTTTTCTATATTAGTAAATTTTATTGTTTTATTTTTTTAAAGATTCATTACTTCTTTCGAAAATTTTCTTATTATTTAAAAAATAAAAATTCATTTCTTTAATTCTTCTAAATAATACTTTAAATTATTCTGAATTGGAGTAACAAGAGCCATACATCAGTCATCAGCCGAAGTGATTTGACAACTTGGCAAAAAGCTATTAACGCCGTGAGTATGTGTAGATGGTTCTATGGTGTAATGGTTAGCAGTCTGAACTTTCAACCCAGCGACCTTATTTGAAATCTCGGTAGAGCCGTGCATTGATCTTTTTTTATATTAGTAAATTTTATTGTTTTAAGTTTTTAAAGATTCATTAGTTCTTTCGAAAATTTTCTTACTATTTCAAAAATAAAAATTAATTTCTTTAAAATTAAATTTATTCTAATTAATGCTTTAATTTATTCTGATTGGATTCGTTTAAAAAAAACTGTTTTTGTATTGGAGTAACAAGAGCCATACATCATTCATCAGCCGAAGTGATTTGTCAACTTGTTAAATAGTTATTAACTCTGTCGCTTACGTGATGGTTGTTCTAAGTTGTAATTGTTAGCATTCTGGACTTTGAATTTTGCGATCTGAGTTCAAATCTCTGTTCAACCTTGTCATGATTTTTTTTATATTAGTAAATTTTATTGTTTTATTTTTTTAAAGATTCATTACTTCTTTCGAAAATTTTTCTTACTATTTAATTTCATTAAACCTGACATTTCCCGTTCGCTAAAGGATGCTTTCCAAACGTATAAACACGAAATGTAGGGAATATTCCCTGTCCACCAACATGGCTGAAAGTAGAAACCGCCTAATTCAAACAAAATACCAAATACGTTTTGTCTGCTTAAAATGCCAAAAATCCATGTCATTTTTCCAACTTTGTAGAACCAATATCAACTAAATCATTATTTATATATAGATACAACCAAAATGGATGCTTTTTTAAGAAACCAAAGCAAAAAATTACTACACCCTGTTTTAAAATCTTTGCTAAAATCAGAAAATTATCCGATTTAAACGAAATTTGAAGTACTTATTCATAAATAATTTAATTTCTTTTTAAGGAATAAGACGTTTTTTTATTTAAAAGAAATTTTTTCATGAGTATGTTTCACGTCTCTTTTCAATATTTCTTGTATATTTTTTTAATTTGAGGGGTATTCGTTTAATTATTTAAAAAACTTACATGAAAACATCATTTTAGTAAAAAAAAAATTATGCATAGATAATCTACAGTTCATATTTATTTGACCAAAAATGACTTGTAATATTTCAGTAGAATTTTGAAATTCATCTTGTTGCTGTTCGTGGCAAGAGTTTCATTTATTCAATAAAATTGTTGTGATGTGTAAATCTTGGAGGAGTTTATGTGACTTCTCCTTCCCCTGGTACCTGAGGTTCACTATTTATATTTGCATTTCATCTACATACTACGCTTACACATTCTCCCTGAAGCTGAGAGGTTTGACGCCCTTAGTTGCTATATTGCTTCTTTTGGACGGTCTGCTTCTATTTATTTTTCTTGTGTCCTCTTTAATGAAGATTTTGGCCTAGATTCATCTTCCTCTTCTAGGTCTGTTAACTCATTTTCACTTTTCTCCATGTTCTGTTCTGTTTCAGTTTCTCCATCCTCTCTATTGTCTTTTCTTTGTTTCACATTTCTACATCTTCAGGCTCAAACCTGGTTCTAAATTGATCTGTGTGAGCTAATATTAGTTAACCCTTTTTTCTAGTACAGCCATGTTTTGTCTTTTCTTTAAGACGAACCTTGCTCTTTCTGATTCTGCCTTGTTTTGTTTTTTTTTTTGTTTTTTTTGTTGCAGACTTTCTCCTCTGTAGCAAACGACATGGTTTTTGGAGCTCTAATTTGCCTGCAAACAACAACAAAGCGAGAATGAAATGACTGAGCATGAACTTCAAGAAAACTGACTCTATCGTCATCAGTAAAAATAAGACCCCAAAATGCCAACTACAGGTTGGAGAAGCTAAAATAAAATAAGTAAATACGTTTAAATACCTGAAAAGCATGCTGACAGAAGATGGAAAGTGTGATGTTGAGATCCAAAGTTGCATTGGCATTGGCCAGAGGGTGCATTTCAAAAGCTAACAAGAGTACTAAAAGACAGGAAAATCACATTGGGAACAAAGAAGAGAGTACTGGATTGCTATGTAATATCTGTTCTTCTGTATGGCAATGAATGTTGGACAATCTCCTCAAGGCAACAGAAATGTGGTTTCACAGAAGGATGCTGAGGATACCATAGACTAAGCACATGACTAACAACAAGGTGTTGGAGAAGATGGATATTAGGGGAAAACTCATACTTAATATAAGGAAGTGACAGATGAGGTTTCTGTAACATGTACTGAGGAAGGAGAGCCTAGAGAATTTAATACTCACAGGACAGATAGAGGAAAAGAGAGAAAGTGGAAAGCAGCACGAGACCGACTTGATAAACCTGAGCAAATGGATGGCAGAGTTGGGTTTGGAAGAGATACCCAGAGGAAGAATACTGAAAGCAGCAAGAGACAGCGCCAAGCGGAAGTCCATGATTGCTTATGTTCTGAAGGGAGACAGCACATGAAGAAATCGAAGAATTATTAGATGCAGTTGTCCGAAAACATCTATACGCCAATGTAAAATCCTGGATTATGAGATTAGCACGTCTTATGATATCAGTAGCAGCCAAATATTTTCCATTTAACCCATTGTCTACAAACGATTTACAGTGACGTTCAAGGATGTCAGTAAGACAGGAAGAAATCTCGCGAGATTCGACGTGATTAAAGCTCCCGGAATTTATGCAGTTAAGAAGGTTCTGAGATTCTGAGTTAAGGCAAACGATGATGATAAAGTTATTTCCATTTTGTCTTCAGTTATACGATCTCATATGTCAAATGGGTAGCTAATAGAATTTCCATCCAGTGCATTGACATTCTCTCCTGGTATCATGCATCATTCCTCTTAGACACTTTCCTTGGAAAACTCCACAATTCATTGCATATTTCCCTTCTTCTCTTGTATTTATGAACGTCATGAATAAATATATTGCCATAAATAAATAGAACGTTATAAAAACACAAATAACGCAAGGTCATATGGGTCAAGGACATGCTTTTGCCTAGCTCTGCTAACACTGTCATGCTGATGTCAATATTACAGTACTGTGCAAAAGTATCAGGACAGAACTATTTTATCTTTTATGAGGCATGAAAATAAAGTTTAAAATCACTCCTGTCCTAACACTTTTGCACACTACCGGTAGTACGCAAAAGTATTAGAACAGGGGTGATTTTCCTAAATACCTCACTGAAATTCAAATACAGGGTTTCTAATAAATATTGATTATTTAAAACTGGTTGTAAAAGAAATGTATTAAGAAGAAGTTATGTTTAATTTTTCCTATTTTCTATTGAAGAAGTTATTTTGAAACTACTGATTATTATATTATCCTTCAATATGACTGACCTTTTTCTTATTCCCCCCTCTCGAATTGATAAATCTAATGTTACTTCGCAATACACACTTTGGGAACAAATACAAGCTGCTTGGCAGAAGATACCATGAGATACATTGAAGAAGCTTGTGATGTCAATGCCTGACAAAATGAAGGCTGTGATCAAAGCAAAAGGCTATTATACTAAATATTAAATTTATTTTGTAACAAGTATTTTTCTTGTTAAAGCATTTGTTGAGTAAATCAAATCAAAATCAAATTACTTTAATTAATTTGTTTATTTTCTGTCAGTATGTGTCATAAAAGATAGAATAGTTCTTGTCCTAATACTTTTGCACAGTACTATATATATATATATATATATATATATATATATATATATTATAAATTATATTTTAGAACATGTATAATTTTTTAATATATATCCACTACAAATTATACATTAGACTTACAATATCTCATCAGGTGGTGTGGAAAGGAATGGAAGGCCTCTTTTCTTATATTTGGCGAGTTGTGTGTGGGATGTTGGTGGAGGTTAGCGATAAGGAAATAAGTCTTCTAAATTGTCCGTTAGAATTTTGAAGAAAGTGGGGTGGGTAGGGGATATAGTTGATTAATAAAAGTGTCGGGAATTTTGTAGACAGATTTAACATTAGAAGACGGGATATAGGTTTTATGGCCGCATGGCTAGCCTTTATTCTTGGGCTTATTAGAGGGGGGAGTAAGGAGGTGTAAAGGGTGGGAAGGAATAGGATTGAACCTATCCTTAATGTTTATTTGTACAACTATAGAATACTTTTGTATTTAAGCACAGTTTTTATAATTAATCTAATCTAATCTAAATAAAATTACTTTAATTGAATTGTTTATTTTGTCATTATGCCTCATAAAAGATAAAATAATTCTTGTCCTAATAATTTTGCACAGTACTGTATATCGACGCTGCTACTCTTCTTCTTCTTTTATGTGCCCTGTCCCTTCAGGACGTAGGCGATCATGGTTCTGCACGTCTCCCTATCCCTTGTTGCTCTTAGTATGTTTACTTCTGTTACACCTCGCAACACCCGTTCCGTCATCCACCTGATCAGGCCCTGCAAATATGTTATTCGCTACCTTCCTCTGTCTCTTTCCTTCTATCTGGCCTGTCAGTATCAGGTTCTCGTAGCTCTCCTTCTTCATTGCATGTCCCAGAAACTTCAGTTGTCTCTTCCTGATGCTCAGTATTAATTTCCTTTTTGTTGCCATTCCTTCCAATACATCATTGTTGCTTGCATGCTCAGTCCACGATATCCGCAGCATCCTTCTGTAGAACCATATTTCCGCTGCTTCAAGTTTTGTCTTCATTTTCGATTATATTGTCCAGCATTCACTGAAGTATTGAAGAACTGATACCTCATAGCAATCCAGAACTCTTTTCTTTGTTTCTAGTGAAATTTTCCTGTATGTTAGTACTTTACTCAGCTTCTGGAACGCGTCCTTTGCCATGCCAATTCGCCTTCGGATCTCTGTGTCGCACTTTCCATCTCCTGTTAGAACACTTCCTAGGTATTTAAATTTTTGTACTTGGTTGATTCTGGTATCCCCCACCTGTATTTAGCATTTTGGGTTGCACCTTTTGCTGATGACCATGCATTCAGTTTTCTTAAAGTTTAGTTGTAGTCCTTTTTTGTCACTCCCCACCGATACCTTCTGTAGGAGGTCTTGTAGTTTCCTTTCCGTGTCTGCAATCAGCACTGTATCATCTGCATACCTTATGTTGTTCAAGTTGTGGCCTCCAGTAACAAATCCTGGCGTGTCATCTAATGTCCTCAAAGGGGCTGACGCAGAGCTAGAATCCCTTGGATTAAGCAATTTTTTCCTCTAAAATGAGGAAATACTTTTACCCCACTTCCGGTACAGAAGACCAACACAATCTTCTTGACACCATTTTTTTAAATGATGCAAATCACCGGTGTTAGTGATTGGTATTCGAAGTATTTCTCAAGTAAAAATCAAGATTTCGAGTAATGTTTTTTTAAAAGTATTATTAAGGATTTTACTTTGTATTCCTTACTACAGTCTTTAATCATGTTCTCCTCTATGGGAGATCCTACTAGAAAAAGCTATCTGCAAAGCGTTGAAACACTTTTAAAGGTCATCTTCTTATTATATGTACCACAGATCTTTTGTACTTTCTCCGATAACCACTTGACATAGGGGTAGGCAGACTGAGGCAGTTTTCTGAGTATTGTTATCCTCTTGCATTCCTCCATCCCAGTTTGCTGAAGATGCTGTTATGCACCCAGGGTAGATGTTACCTTGTAGGGTACTGCTTGTACTGACAATTTCTCATTCATATGTCATTGGGTCGCCACCTATGGCTTTTTCTCGATGTTGTAAGCAACGGACGATCTTTTTCTTCACACTTTATGGATGATAGGAATTAAAGTTTAGGTATTATCCAGTGAATATTCTTTTTTGATATACAGATGTCTTGAACCCATCCTCTGTTCGTGATTTTAGTACATCCAGGAATATGATGCTACGATTTTGAAACTAAGCTTAATCTTCAAACTGATTTCCTCAAAAAACGGTAACAATTTGGAAAAAATACTTTGATTCATCATTTATCATGTCAAATGTTTTAAATTGAATGCAAAACCATGGTTCCAAAACCGACCTGCCTTATTGTCACATGTCAGAGAAAAAAAAAACGTTGGTGCTGAAGGTGTTAAAAAATAGCGTTTATTTTATTTAAAATCGTAGAAGCAAGATTTTTAGAACTGATATTAAAATATTGGAATTTTGATGAAATTGTATCTTCTGTAAAATTTTTTAAAAAATGGAACGCAATTCAATAATTTTAATGTAAAGTAATTTCTATTTACCACACGAAGAAACTTAGATTTTAACAATATTTTTTCTTCAGAGAGTCTTGTCAATGTAGGAATGAGGTTTTCAGTTCATAGATTGAATATCGATTTTCTGGTTTATGTAAACCGGCCATCTTTATTGAATGAATGAATCGGTGAGGGCAGTTGGGATCAAGTAAATAGTAATTCAATAACACAACGAACGTTAATGCTGGAGTCAATTGCATCCTTCTAACTCGTGGCCTTGTGACGTACTTTATTATTAATGCATGTTTCTTTTGCTATCCAAATGCCGAAATAGCGTAGAGCGAAAAAACAATTGCTATTATTTTAGATGGAAATTTTCTCTTCACTTTTCCAAACTCTCAAAAATTGATTTACTTTTAAATTTCTCCGTGCAGCTGTTGACGTTTATTCCTTGAAATACCGATTTGTTGAAGTATAATTTTACAGTAACCCGCTCTATATCTATCTATCTATCTATCTATCTATCTCTCTCTCTCTATATATATATATATATATATATATATATATATATATATATATCAGCATGCGGTGCGGGTATAGAAGAATCCAAAGGACTATCCTGTACATACAGTGGTAGGATAACTCTCTAAGAGAGCTCTAAATATATGTGTATATAAATACATATAGAGCAAATATAAGAAAAATTAAAGCAAACACGTTATTTCATGGTAAATCGGAAGTGAGGGCCAATTTCAGGCGAACCATCACCAGCTTCCGTTTTTATTGTACAAAGAATTTTACACGAATGAGATTCACAAAGACATAAAAAAAAACAAATAAAAATAACGGTCGCTCCTTAAAAGAGAAAAATTCTTAAATTTTCTCTTTTAAGGGAGCGATCGTTATTTTTATTCATTTTTTAAAAGTCTTTGTGAATCTCATATGTGTAAAATCCTTTGTACAATAAAGACAGAAGCTGATGATGGTTCGCTTGAAATAGGCCTAAACTTCGGATTTACCATGAAATAATGTGTCTGCCTTAATTTTTCTTATATATATATATATATATATATATATATGAAGTGCCTTCAAACTGTTCTCAACTTTATTGCTTCTTGCCAAATTTAACACCGTCCATTTGATGAAAAATGAAAGCCACCCATCCTGCGCATGTGGATGTAGTTTCGCGTCCGTTTCCGTTTTCGTTTCCGGCTGTTATGCCTAGCGTACAGATGTGTAGTTCGCGTTCGTCGAATTTTGATTTCACCCAAGATGACCGCGCACATTGAGCAGATTTATTCCATCAACTTTTGCCAAAGGCTTCGTGATACTCAAGCAAAAGATTAAGCAGGCTTTTGGCAATGATTCCCAGGGTAAAACTCAAATCAAGGATTGGCAGAAACGCTTCAAATAGGGAGAGCGAGACACCCTCGGGCAGGCCATCCACAAGCTGAAATCAGGAGTTGATTAAGAAGGCTCGACGAATAGCCATAAAAGGCCGTCGTGTAACAATTCTCATTACGTGGGAATAAGCACAGGATTAGTGCATTCCACTTTAACGGAGTATCTGTCTATGCAGAAACTGTCGTCGAAATACGTCCGCAAGGTGCTGGCAGATCAGCAGAAGCAAATCATTTAACACAATTTATTCATTTATTCAGCTTCTTGAAAAAATATCTGTGGTAAAATTACTTTATTCTTTGGATGACATAAAAAACAACTTTCTGGTGTAACACTATTTTTGCATGCGAAAAAATATAACACGACGGAGCGAATGAAATTATTATTAGTTGTATTATTAATTGTGCAGATTAATTGTTCCAATATGAGCAGAGATAAAAATAAGATAAAAATGGATAATAAAATTGTTTATTCGGTTGCAGTATGAACGCAGCTAATGAATTTTGATAAAAAAATTTCGCAAAATGAAATAATGAAATCGGGCTGAGTGAATTGAAAAACATTTTGCAGGTGTAGGCAGTTGGTATGACGGGGTTATTGCAGCGGCGGCCATTATGTGACAAAGAAGAAACATTACGGCTGGTGAAACTGAGAAGTAATATTGTTTCGAGATTGTCACAAATTTTTGATGATGCAAAAAAGGTTAAATCCTGAAATTCTCAATTATTCTGCGAACAGATTTTTAACCTGAAAAAAAATTATGTAATCAGTTAAATTAAGGAAAAAAGACGAAAAGAAATGATGTCACCAGAAATATGGCTGATTCATTGGTTAAACACAGGGAAGTAAGTAACTTCGCCTCAAAATGCGAAGGCGGAAGTGATTTCATTGGCTAAAGATTTGATTTGCATGGACACCCCGCGTACGTCATGCCTCCACCAAGAGAATTTGGGACGCGCATAAAAATAGAGCCCCAGAAATCTAAAATGAGATGGAACTGAGTTATCAGTTGCCGTTGGATCGGGACCAGTCGACATGTAACAACAAGGGAGTGAGGGATTCCAGCCGGGGTGCCACGACCGTAGATACAGAGACGTTCGCCTCCGATAGAGTTCCTGACTAAAGATGTACAGAGACAGAGATAATTGCCACGCCGTTGAGTGCCAAGCGTAGAGACAGAGACGGTCGCCTCCGATAGAGTCCTGGCTAAAGATGTAAAGAAACAGAAAGAGTCCAGCAGACCGACTGACCGAAAAGAGTTCAAGTCAAACGACGAACCAACGAGTTGTTGCGCTGGGCTAAGACAGATAAGACGAATTACCGCCGCTGCTATCCCCCACACTAAGTAACCAATCTTCGCCAGTTTCCGTAAAGCTTCGGTGAAAGGCTCTTCGAGCGTCATTTTGACACAAGCAAGTTAGTGTATGGAAAAAGGTTTGCATTACTGTGTGCGTACACTCCTGGCCGCTAGACGATCCGTTCCGCTCCGTTCTGTTCCATCAGTCTGATGTTTAGAAAATGTAACTATTTTTTTATACGTGGAACATATCCATAAAAATTTCCAGATGAACATAACCCTTTAATACATAATTTATTAACTATGCAGCAATTAATAAAATTTTTTAAAAATCTTGATAGTAATCCAATATTTTATTGAATTTTAGCTTTAAATTTAATATAGTTACCGCTCGTATTTTTTAATAATGTCGTGTATGGACTTCCATATTTACAAAACTCGGCACTTTTATAATACAACAAAAAAATCAAAATCTTTTTTAAAATGCTGGGAGGTGGGTCAATGAATACAGTATGATTTTTTATTGACGTTTAGTAAATATAGTTTTTATTTAATATCATCCAACTTGTACAAATTAATACAGAATTTATAACTATAAGAATTTTAGAAAAGAAAAAATTATTGTAAAATTTTTTGAAAAAAATCCATTATTCATTGAAAAAAGATTTTTCTTAAAACAATAGTGTCCATTATAAAAGTAATTAAAATATTTTCTTATTAAATAGGGTTTTTTTAATTTTTTTTTTTTTTTTTTGCGATTCAAAGCAGGTTCTCGGTGACTAGGGGCCTTGTTTTAAATAAAAGGCTAATGATTTAAACTCTCCAAAGATTTCCACTCATAACTAAAATAACATTAGTCCGAAATATTACTCTCAAAAAATTTCACTAAGTGGTAAGTAACAGATGCAAAAATTATTTTTACCAAAATTTTCTAATGTTTCTAAAATAATGTCATTTATTTGTGAATAAATCTTGATAGTTTAGTTAAAACCCAACAATTATTTTATTTTTGCAAGAATTTCAATATCAGTGTATTTTTCACTGCAAAAAAAAGGCGCTAAAATTTTCAATAATAATTCATGGTAACCCGCTGAAGCAAAAAATAATATTTTTACCAAAATTTAGTAGATTTTAAAAAGGGTTATAAAATATAATTAAATATTAAAAAATTCCTTCTGTCTTTCTTCTTAATCTGTCTGTTAAGTGCCACACGTGATACACGTTTGGGCGATCATGTCTCGAAAAAGACATGACTGACTGGGCAGAAGAATATCTCGCAGTAGTACTTTCTGCGGCAGACTGGTCGCCAACCAAGGCAACCAGTCTACCCAATCTGTCCTTTTATTTGATTCATAGCTAGAGGGAAAAGTATAATTGGTGAGGGATCATTTTATTACAACATAACATTAGAAAACCGATCCCCCACTTTATGCCCAGTAGAAGTTTTTGATTGTTCTCAACTATTATATTCAGTCAGTCAGTTAAGTGCCATACATGGCTTTTGGCGATCATGTCTCGAAATAGACATGACTGGGCAGAAGAATATCCTGCAGTAGGTTGCCATTTCTTTCTGTGGTTCCTCTTAATAATAATAACACAAAAAACACGGACAATAAAACATTACGTTTTGAGGCATTTCTTTCATCATTTTTTACTCTCATTGTTTTAGTGAATCTTTGGATATATATATATATATATATATATATATATATATATATATACAGTACTGTGCAACAGTATTAGGACAAGAACTATTTTATCTTTTATGAGGCATATTGACAGAAAATAAACAATTTAATTAAAACAATTTTATTGGATTTACTGAGAGTAAAAAATGATTAAGAGGAATATTTAGTAAAATAGCCTTTTGCTTTGATGACAGCCTTCATTCTGTGAGGCATTGACATCACAAGCTTCTTTAATGTATCTAATGTTATCTCATGCTAAGCAGCTTGTATTTGTTCCCAAAGTTTGTCTTGTGAATTAACAATAGATTTATCAATTTTTTAACTAAAATATCCCATATTCAATAGAGTAGTTTCAAAATGACTTGTTTAATAAAAAATAGGAAAAATTAAACATAACATCTTTTTAATATATATTTTTTTACACCTCGTTTTAAATAATCAATAATCAATACCGGTAGTGTGCATAAGTGTTAGGACAGATGTGATTTTAAACTTTATTTTGATGCCTCATAAAAGATATAATAGTTTTTGTCCTAATACTTTTACACAGTACTGTATATAGGTACCTCTAAACTTTTTTTTAAAAGTTTTTGTGATTGCTAAATATTTTTTGAGTTTTAGGTCCCTAGATGTTATACCAAGATTTGTCATCGGAGGCCAAAATTTGAGCAACATAAGATATGCAGACAACACAGTGCTGATTGCAGACACGGAAAGGAAACTACAAGGCCTGCTTCAGAAGGTAGCTGAAAAGAGTGACAAGAAAGGACTACAAATAAGCTGCAAGAAAACCGAATGCATGGTCATCAGCAAAAAGTGCAACCTAAAATGCCAAATACAGGTGCGGGATATTAAAATCAAGCAGGTACAAACATTTAAATATCTGGGAAGTGTTCTAACCGAAGACGAAAAGTGCGACACAGAGATCCAAGGTCGAATTGGCATGGCAAAGACGCGTTCCAGAAGCTGAATAAAGTATGAAGACACAGGAAAATTTCACTAGAAACAAATAAGAGAGTACTAGATTGCTATGTGATATCAGTTCTTTAATATGGCAGTGAGTGTTGGACAATATCAACAAAGATGAAAGGAAAACTAGAAGCAGCTGAAATGTGGTTCTATAGAAGGATGCTGTGGATATCATGGATCGGGCATGTGAGCAATGATGACGTGTTGGAAAGAATGGCAGCGAAAAGGAAATTGATATGGAGCTTCTGGGACATGCAATGAGGAAGGAGGGCTTAGAAAACCTGATACTAACAGGTCAGATAAAGGAAAAAAGAGACAGGGTAAAGCAGCAGATAATGTATTTGAAGGGTCTGAGCAGGTGGGTGACAGAATGCGCTAAGAGCCACCAGGGATAGGGGAACGTAGAAGGCCATGATCGCCTACGTCCTGAAAGGACAAGGCACATAGAAGAAGAAGAAGAAGAAGAAGAAGAAGAAGAAGAAGAAGAAGAAGAAGAAGAAGAAGAAATACTTTTGAGTGTAAGTATATTTATGTATTTATAGTTTCCTTTTCTTTATCTATTTTTACAATTTTTATTTCTTTCTTTTCTTGTTTGGCTATTTTATATTTTTTATTTTGTGTTACTATAATGTGTGTATATTATTGTGTGCATATATGCTCTCTTATAATTATATGTCTGTGTGTGCGTATTTTTTGTATGTTTCTATCTATTCTTCTGTTTCGTGTTTGAATTCCTTTTGTTTGTTTTCTCTCTCTCTCTCTCTCTCTCTCTCTCTATCTGTGTGTGTGTGTGTGTGCGTGTGTGTGTGTGTGATTTGGTGTATGTATTCTTAATTTTGTTACATTTTCTCCATCGTTGTTGCAATTTTTTACCTGTATACATTTATTTTACCTGTATACATTTATTTTACTTGTATACATTTATTTTACCTGTATACATTTATTTTACCTGTATACATCTCTAACCTTCATCTAACCTCGTTTTCTCTCTGTGAAAATATATTTTTTAAATATTCTAAATTAAATGCAATATTTGATTTTTTCAGTTTGATAATGCAGTGTGTAATATTTACAACTGCCGAAATAAATTGTGGATTTATAACCGTTTAATTATGTGTTGAGATTTCTTTTCTATATATTATATTGCTCTGGATAATATCTGTTGAGCTCCTTATTTACATTTATCTGTTTTGTATTTTACGTGCGTTGCGGTGCAATGGTTACAGGACAGATTGGGTTCTATAGCCTTGGCTGGCAACCAGTCTACCGCAGAAAATAATGGGAACCCACTACGGGATAATCTTCTTACCAGTTAGTCATGTCTCTAGAGAGATATGATCGCCCAGGCGTGTATTACGTATGGCACTTAACTGATTTATTTTATATTAATTAAATAAGATTTTTGAGATAATTCTTTCCCTTTGTTACGGGATTATCATTTTTTCCTATCTATATAGCCCAGAGGTAGAATCGCCGACTGACGCCAATTCGGTCGGGTTTCAATCCTAGGTTAAAACAATCGGAGTCTAACCGTACTGATGAGCTGTAATACAGCGAAACAGATCTGTCTGCGGATATATATATATATATATATATATATATATATATATATATATATTTCGCTTCATTGATTATATCTTTATTGCCACAACTAGCATGCATGGTTATGACGGTGCAAATGTTTCAAATGATATGCCTTTTGCAAACCAACCAAGTTTCCAAATTTCCTGCTTATGAAAAATGATGTTATTTCCAACTCTAACTTTTTATTTCTACCTCCTTTTCTATCCGACACTGAAGAGTTCAGCATATTACATCGTTTATCAAGTGTCTTTTTAATCTTTCTGTCGAAATTCAGATGTTATTTTGTGAAATTAGGAAGACTGTTGAACTGAACAACTCCGTGTTAAAAGAATAATGCCTTATTTGTTTTTTTGTTGTTGTTTTGTTTTTTTTTTGTTTTTTTTTTTGTTTTTTTGTTTGTTTGTTTTTGTTTTTTGTTTTTTTGCTTGTTTTTTTTTTTTTTTTTTTTCATTTACATTGTTCGGACTTTTGTCCTCATCTTTATTGCCATGTTTACGATATTTAGGCCGTTGTACGCTCCAACATTCTTCAAGTTATAGAAAAACTTGAACCGGACTCTTTATTTCAATCACCGGTTAAGATCGTTCTAGTTCCCTGCGCGATGCCACTTCCGGAAGCTATGTAATTATCTTCCTTGCACTCAACTCGCTAAGTTATTTGTTCACTACTGCTGGAGCCACGACTCTTTGGATCAATTCACTGAAACTAACCAATGTCTAATCTCTCTATATAACTAACGTCTGTATCCGAAACATTGTAAAAATAAGAGTAACGATGAGGACAACAGTCCAAACAATGTAAATATTGTGAATATTACCTCATCTCAGAAGTATAGACAAATAGTGATTATTTTTATATTAACCTATTTGAAACCTTCCATTTCAGTCACAGAAGAGGACGGGCAGAAGAATTTTTTAGCTAGAAACGCTGAAGAGTTTTCCCACATGGCTTAAAGTTAACTGCTTCTTTGCTTTCCATAATTTTCATGATTTCAGTGGAAGAGAAAAACTTGTATTACAGCAGGTCTTTTGCAAAATTTATGTGGCGTAAAATCCATATTTTTTTATCTGGGAACGCTCAAGGGCTAAGTGGCATAAAACAAATTTTCAAAGAGCGGAGAAAACTCGTAATACATATTTTACCCACCCAACCAACTTTGTTTTCTATTTCTTTTCGTAAATGATCAACGAATTCTACGCTATTTGTGTCGAATTCAGCTTTGCTTTTCAATATTTTCACTTTTTTTAAAATCAATATCATCTGACATTTAAGTTTTAAATCAACAATGACATTTCAATTTCTCTCCAAAACTAAGAAATTGTTTAAAGATAAGTAGATTTCCAAAATCTCCAAAAGTTACGAGATAAACATTGGCAATTGGGATGGACTTTGATCGCCAGGAAAATTGCAAAGCTCTTTGGAAAAACTGAGTCATTAAAAAAGAAAAAGAAAAAGCAGACAGTAAGTCAAACACTGTATGAACTTTGTTCATTTTAAGCGTGACGCGTAAGCAATACTTCAAATAAAGTAATATTTATAATAATAATTAATACTTCAAACAGATTTTAATTATGTGACACCAAGCAAGAACAATGCCCGAAAGCAAGAAAATGATGATTCCCACTTTATTATTGCTGTTTTAATCCAAACGATTCAGCCGATGCGTTCTTCAGCTTTCCTCTTTCGGACTGTTTTAGCCGGTAATTGTTGACTTTTCATCTATTGCAGATTAAATATCTCTTTTCTGCGCTGTGTCAAAATATGGGCAATCAATAGCGCTCCACAACTTTCTATTCTTTGTAGCTATAAGTAATGTTTACCCAGTTACTAGCCCTTCCAGTACCTGTTCTGACCCCCATTTACACAAACTCGTTAGATGGGTTAAAAGATGTTTCTCCCCTTGCCTTCAATGTACACTGCGAGTGTCAGATTTGCCAAACCCTCTTTCTTCATTGCGTCCCAGTAATTTCAACGTCTCTTTCTGGTGCTAAGTTCAAATGTCATTTTGGTTCCTATTTCCTTAAAACTTCCTCGTTGTTCACATGTCCCGTCCATGGTCCTCTCACGATTATGTCGTAGAACATCATTTTGGTTATCTCAGGTTCTTTTAATCTGAGAATTGTCCAATATTCACTGCCATATAGGTGGAGTCAGCACTTTTTTTCTAATAAATTGTTTTCTATTGTGTAATTGTTGTGGATTTCGGATGAGAAACCACACAAAATAATAAATAACAAAAACAGATATGGAGATAGAAAATGTAAGTTATATTGAACAATATATACAAACTGGAACACGGGTTAGTCACTTCAGGAATACTATTAGTAGAAATGATTATATACAGTCTTGAAGTGAAATAGTATGTCCGGGTAATGGTTCTATATCCAACAACTTTAACTAACTCAGCACCAACTTACTGACCAACTAAGCATCTGCTTTTACAACGGTATTTACCCACCTTCCCACTTAAGGTGAGATGTGACACAAGTCTTTTTAATGTGGGTCTTCCCGGCCACAGAGCCAGGCCAAAAATATCTGTCTATTTTTCCCCAGTCATGATTCTACCCTTTGGCGGAACCACGACTGGGGTAGTGCTCTCTGCTCGGAATCAGAGAGCGCTCTCTACCCGAAGGTAGAGAGCTGAAAGTGTCATAGTCGCAGCGGCAAATGCCGGCGGTATTTACCAACCTTCTCACGCAAGGTTAGATGTGACACAAGGTCAATTTATAGTGGGTTTTCCCGGCCATATAGCCGGACCAAAAATGTCTAATTTTACCGAGTTGTAATTCTGCCCTTTGGCGGAACGACGACTGGGTTAGTGCTCTCTGCTCGGAGGCAGAGAGCGCTCTCCACCCGAAGGCAGAGGGCTGACAGTGTCATAGCAGCAGAAGCAAATGCCGGCTGCCGTTCTCTGTATCGGCATGATTATATGTACACATCAGGCGAGTCCATTCTTGTATACAGAACGGGGCGACCCCCAAAACTTATATTTTATTCATTTTTTTTTAAAGCTTTTTTGCTAGTCCAATGTTTCTTCGGATTTCGGTGTCAGATTGTTTGTTATAATAATTCCCAGATAATTAACATTCTGTATTTGCTTTATTTTGATGTCTGCAATTTGTAGCTCGCACTCTTCCTAACGTGCCCATCAATTCTCTTGTCCTTCAACTGCAACCTTTACTTTACATTTTCCTCTACTACATTGTTTAGCTGGTTCTACAATTTAATTTCTGTGTTTGCCATCAACACAGTAAGCGTAAGATTGTGTCCGCCAATAAATAATTTTTGATAAGAATCCTAATGCTTTTAATATCATATCATTCTTATCGCCCAGGTTTGTCAATTGTTCATAAAATGAACATTTCCTACCGCAAAGTGGGATTATATAACGCAGATAAGCTGCAGAAAAACCGAAAATAACTCGTAGATAAGATGAATATAAGACGCTGGTCTTCTTCATGTGCCATGTCTCTTCAGGACGTAGGCGATCATAGACTTCCACTAGCTATTTCCGCTCTTAATATTTTTCCTCTTGTTATCCCTCCAAAACCCCGCCATCCATTTACTCAAACCCAGCAAATATGTATCGTGCTGTTTCCCTCTCTCACTCTTTCCCTCTAGCAATCTTGTGAGTATAAGATTCTCTAGACCTCCCTTCCTCATTATGTGTCCAAGGAACCTCAGCTGTCTATTCCTGATGTTAAGTTTGCATTCTCTCCAACACCTCGTCGTTGCTCAAGTGCTCGGTCAAAGGTATCCTCAGCATCCTTCTGTAAAACCACATTTCTGCTCCCTCGAGCCTCACCTTCGTCCTTGAAGAGATCATCCAACATTTACTTCCATACAAAAGGACAGATATCACACAGCAATCCAGCACGCTTTTCTTTGTTTCTAATGAGGTTTTCCAGTCTCTCAGTACTCTAGTTAGATGCTGAAATGCGTCCATGCTAATGCGTCTTCGGATCTAGGTGTCACACTTTCCATCCATCACTCTTTTCTTTGCTTCTAATGAGATTTCCTTGTTTCTCGGTACTCTAGTTAGTTTTTGAAATGCGTCCTTGGTCATGCTAATGCGTCTTCGGATCTCGGTGTCACACTTTCCATCTGGCACTCTTTTCTTTGCTTCTAATGAGATTTTCCTGCCTCTCAGTACTCTAGTTAGATGCTGAAATGCGTCCTTGGCCATGCTAATGCGTCTTCGGATCTCGGTGTCACACTTTCCATCCTTTGTCAGAACACTTCCACTTGAATTTCTTTACTTCTTTTATTTTAGTCTCTCCGACCTGTAGTTTGCATTTTGGGGTCTTTTTCTTTTTTTTTTTTTTTTTTTTTTTTTGCTGATGCCCATACATTCAGTTTTCTTGAAGTTTAAACTCAGTCCTTTCTTCAAGTTTTCTCTTCTTACTCGTAGATAAGGCGATGATAAACCTAAGTACGTATTAACCGAAAAAATGTGATAAACGCAACAATAAAAAAAACTCATGGAATAATAAAAATAATAAAATCTTACATTTTCGACAACACCTATCAAGCAATTTTTCAGAAAGATTCATTAAACGGAATTATTAAACTATATTCTTTGATCTAAATTTAGGACGAAACATCAAGGTACCTTTTGAAATAATCGTCCCACCAATTTATGCTTCGTGCGGTTCAATATAAATTTTGAGATAATATCGTACGGAACAAAGGTCTTGTAAACTCAATAATTCATGTCAAAATCAATATTTGCCCAAAATAGTCAGCTGATTGGCTGAAATTGTTTCGAACTCTGATTTTGGATACTGATTTTTAATGCAGACACACTTGTGCGGTTGACGTATCACATTCTTACTATCTCCCCTTTGTCGCTATTTGGTACTATACAACACAAGACTGAGCATTGTAAAAGTTTGTATTAACGATTTATCTAATATAATCTCGACCAGTGTTCTTACGTCAACTGTTACGTCAACGAAGCTCAGTAATTGTCCAGCTCCTTAGGCAAAAGAAGAATCATTTGGAAGGGAAGCATTTTCAGCTCTTTTTCAAGAGATGGGCAGTGCAAACGTTTGCTAAACATGGAATATGTTGCATACCCTCTCTTTTCCCACAGTGGCACATTTACTCTTCACAAATCAATGACGTAGATAATGAACTGTCTATGTCTGAAGGCGGAAAAGTATTGAATCACATGTCTACCAAATCTCACATTTAATAACACAGGAAATATTTGGCCAATTAATTTTATGGATCAGAAGAGGCGGGAGATGAGACTGAAAAGAAGAAAAACATTTGGAAATGCAAATAATTTGCATGTTTGATGCTGTATATAAAGGGAAGTCTAGCCGTAGAATCCAAATAACAGGCCCCAGTCGGTTATTATTCGCCTAACAATAAGATTATTTTCATGCAAATCGCCCTTATATTTGGTACCTTTGACAATATTAAGTTTAATGTTTTCATCAACTAAGTTGTTGTCTGCCTACCTTGACCAAAGAAACGAGATATAAAGTAATGTTTGAATATTAGGTATGAAGATTTGATAATAATTTGCAAGCCTAGTAGGAGAAAGAATATTCTTAATTGCCCTTGCCCTCAATGGATCTGGTTGACGGCCATTTTTGTTAATGATTTGTCATACGTATTCGATTTTAGGCTAAACCAATTCGCATATTTCCTCACTGATTTTGAATCCGTACTCACGTACTTTTTCAAAAACCTTTTTACATGCTCGATATGTTGCTCCTTAGATACATTTTTAATCAATATATCATCCAGATAAGCTACTGCAAAATCAAAGTCTGCAAGTTTAGTGTTCACAGATTCTGGAAATATCGCTGGAGCCCCTTTTATCCCACAAGAAAGCCGGTTGAACTTATACAATCGCTTGCGCGTATTTTGAATGGTCAATTTTTAATTACTCCAATATGCTACGCCAGGACTTCTTATTGGAGGCCTCAATTTGAACAACATAAGGTATGCAGATGCTACAGTGCTTATTACAGACACGGAAAGAAAACTACAAGAGAGTGACAAAAAAGACTACAAATAAACTGTAGGAAAACTGAATGCATGTTCATCAGCAAAAAGAACAACCCAAAATGCCAAATACAGGTGAGGAATACTAGAATCAAGCAAGTACAAAAAATTTAAATACCTAAGTATTGTTTTAACATGGGACGGAAAGTGCGACACAGGGATCCGAAGGCGAATTGGCAGGGCGAAAGACGCATCTCAGAAGCTGAGTAAAATACTAAGACACAGGAAAATTTCACTAGAAAGAAAGAAGAGAGTGCTAGATTGCTATGTGATGTCAGTTTTTCAATACGGCAGTGAATGCTGGACAACATCATCGAAGATGAGGAAAAAACTTGAAGTAGCAGAAATGTGGTTCTACAGAAGGATGCTGCGGATATCATGAAGCGAGCATGTGAGCAATGATGAGGTATTGGAAAGAATGGTAACGAAAAGGAAATTAATATTGAGCATCAGGAAGAGACAACTGAAGTCCCTCGGACATGCAATGAGGAAGGAGGGCTTAAGTACCTTATAATGACAGGCCAGATAGAAGGAAAAAGAGACAGAGGAATGCAGCGAATAACATATTTGAAGGGCCTGATCAGGTGGATAATGGAACGGGGGTTGTAACAGGTGTAAACATACTAAGAGCCACCAGGGATAGGGAGACGTGGAAAGCCATGATCGCCTACGTCCTGAAAGGACAGGGCACATAGAAACAGAAGAAGAAGAAGAAGAAGAAGAAGAAGACCTGATTCAAGGCTGTGAATGGTGTACAACATTTCTGTTCGAATACTGACCCTTTTTTTTGCTTTGACTTTGGAACACCGACCAAATCCTATGATAGAACCCCCGGAAAACATTTTTTCAATTCTTCTTTTAAATTTTCATACTGTTATTTTTTTAAACTGATCAATTGTCCACTTATATTTTTGCAATAAATATTTATAGGTAAATGCCAAAACTCGAATATTACTATTCAGTCAGAACCGAATAGGTTTGTTTTATTTTAACTCATATGCCTTAGCTTTTACACACTTGTTGCAAAATTACATTCATTTCACCAATAACAAATAATTTGTCACCCATCATGCCAAGTGCAATTGTTGAAGCCCTTTTTAACATACGTTTTTTATTTGCTTTCCATGTGGCTTCATTGATTATTGTGATATCACTACGAGTGCCCAGTTGCCTTTCTACATCCACGATATCAATTTACACATACAATAATTTTCTTTGATTTTCTCTAATTATTTTTCCGTCGCAACGCTGGTTATAATTTTTCTCTGTGAGGACTTTTCCTTGCTTTTGTTTTAAAGAGTTAATTTAAATTCTTAGAGGTACATTCGTCTCCGAAATGTAATCTTCCTCATCTAAAGCATGGATTAATTTTCCTTTCTTTTCATTTACTTGTATAAATGCGCAATGTTTTCTTCAATTTCCTCCGTGTCATACCTCACATTCTTTGATATTCGTCCGATATTTGTTGTAGTGTTAGTTTTAGATTTTGTTTTAATTTTTTTTAGGATTCTAGCACGTATTTCTGCGTCTTTTTCGCCGTTAACTCTTAAACGAAAATTAATCCTTTAAACATATCCGGAGTCAGTTCTTTTTAATTTGAATCTTTCATACTCCTTGTTAACGATTCCAGCATGTGTGACAAAATCTTAGTCATTTTTCGTGAAATTCATACACACCCAACGTGTACTGAATAATGAACTTTTCTTGCTAAAAACTTTTACTTAGAATATTTACTGCTTCTTCAAAGAACATTTCTTCTAGTTTTATCAGTTGTATAAAATGACAGTATTTTTCATATATTGTTGGTGCTAGCTTTCTCAACAAAAGTATTGCTTTTTTTCTCGTCTTCCCAGTTGCTGCATTCTTCTCTGTAAACTTACCGTATTTTTTTTAATCATATCACCCCGAGCAAGGTGGTAACGCCACTGATGTGCAGGGTGCTACATAAGAGTAAAAAATTAGATAGGAGGAGAGTAAAGAGAAAGACGAACCAGTTAAGGATGGGAATACAAGTGAGATGACAGTTGCAAAGGTGGAGAGAAAGGAAAGGATATACAGGATGGTGAAGAAAGAACTAGAGTCAAGTGGTTAAGAGATGAGTATTGATATTGCATTTAAATTCCTGGAGGTTGTAGCTGCCAGGAAAGCAAGTATACAGAACCGAGTTTCACATGCAGGAAGTGCGAGAAAAGAAGCTGGAGGAGTAGAATTGCCGTCTGCATTTAATTGATTTAACTGTGAATGGGTGACACCCATTTTCCAGCCTGGTTGCACGAGTAAACACCTGTTGCAGGGGCACTAGTGATTTAAGTTGGTTTAAGTAGAAGCCATGAAAGTATTTATAGAACAGACAGAGGGAAGCCACATACCGTCGGTGAGAAAGTGCTGGAGTTAAACCGCCAAGTTCGTACCTATCACATTAGAGCCTGTCAAGAACACTGAGATGAACAGCAGGGGCGCTTGACCATATATGGCAGCAGTATTCCATGCACGGACGAATGGTTGATTTGTATATATGCAGGATGGATTCAGGCGGAATAAACATCCTGACCAAACACAGTGACTCAATCTTCCTAGCAGTAGATTTAGCTATTGACTCAATGTAATGGTTCCACTTAAGATCTGAAGAGAGGGTAAGGCCGAGGAGGCGCAGTGTATTGCTCTCATGGAGACTAGCTTTGTCCATGCTTATGGGAGGCAGGAGAGGTTGCCTGTGATGATTGACAGACAGCAGCTTGGTCATAGACGCATTGAAATTTACAAGCTCTTCTTTCCCCATTCCACCACAGAATGTAAATCCCTCTCAAGATCAGCAGCGAGGTTCTAGTTGTCCGCCAAACCGTATTTCTTACTGATGCGGGAGTAAATTGTGGTGTCATCTGCGTAGATGCTTACTTGACACTGGATCACGTCTGGGAGATCATTTATGAAAATAAAGAAGAGCGTTGGGCCTAGGATAGAGCCCTGGAGACACCAGCGTTTGTACAGTAGGATATGGAGGCATGCCCATTCAAGATGACTATCATTATGCGGTTTTATAGAAAAGATTGGATCAGATCAAGCAAGCGTCCGGTAATACCATAACACCGTAGCTTGCATAGAAGGCCAGAGACCCAAACCCTGTCAAAAGCCTTGGAGATGTCTAGGGTAACAGCACGAGCCTCGCCGGACTCCTCAAGAGCCTGGAACATGTACTCCGTCATGTCGCCCGTGGACCTGGCGAAGAGGAATCTATACTGCCTGTCGGAGAATAGATTATGGGTAGTAAAGTGCTGAACTATTTCAGCATTAATAATGGCCTCGAACACTTTCCCGAAAATTGGTAGAAGGCTGATAGGGGGATAGTTGGATGGGTCCGAGGGTTCATCCAAGTTCTGAAATACAGGAACGACAGAAGAGGATTTCCAGTATGAAGGAAAACAAGAAGCAGAAAGGCAGTAATTATAGAGTTTAGAGAGGACAGAGGCACATTTCTCAAGGACAATCACCGGTATTCCATCACCTCCGCTCGCCTTATGGGGGTCGAGTTTTGATATTACCTTAGATACTAATGTCGGGGTAATGTATATATCGTACAGTTTAGTATCAGTTCTAATATGGAAGTCGGGTGAGGGTACTCCAGATGAGTCAAATGAGGAGTTGGATGAGAATCTGCGAACAAAGCACTCGGCCTTGTCCGTTGTTGCTGTGAGGATCTCGAATTCATTAATTAAAGGAGGGATAGAGGATTTGCTGCTGTTCAGCACCCGTTTGCATAACCACCAATAGTCATTGGAGCCGAACTTGCGGTCAGCTATGCACTGTCTCATTCTCTCAGCAAACAACCTCTTGGCGTCATTCAGGATCCTCTTGCACTCATTACGATCAGACGTGAATGGGCGCCTATTGTGGTCAGATGAATGTCTCCGAAATAGTCGGATGTAGTGGTTCCTGTGGGCAATGGCGGCTGAACAGGCAGGAGAGAACCAAGGGAAGGAATGACATTTGACGAAACTTCCCGGTAGGTATGAAGGCATCAATCCCAGCTTTCACCCAGGAAGAAATTTGAGAGGCGCAGTCATCAGCTGGGAGATCGAACACTTTTCCCCAGGGGACGTCACATAGGAAAATTGCGAAAGGCGTTCCAGTCAGCTCTTTGGTAGCAGTAAAAGGTCCTATAGGTAGGAGGCTCCTGGGGGGAGTAAGAGGGGTGAGAAATATTAAGAGAGAAAACAGCATGATCGAAGTTACCGAGGGGGGGGCAATGCTGCGAGACTTGGGAGGAGTCAGGTGCAGAGGTAAAGCATAGATCTAGTAGAGATGCGTGTCCTGAGGGAATGCTGCGAAATCGTGTGGGGAAGTCCACTACTTGCGTCATGGATTGAGAAATGGCAAAGTTCATGGCGTGGATGCCAGCTGAATCAGTAACAGAGTCTTTAATCCACTCAGCATGATGGGCGTTAAGATCTCCGAATACAAATATGGGAGCGAACTGGTGGGAGGAAGTAGCCTTATCTATACTGTCAGAAATGCTGTCTAGCAGGGAGCATTCCGGAAAGAAGGGGGAACGGTAAAGGAAGAAAAGGTAGCTAACCGAACTGAGATGTGACAGACGGAGACATATATATTGTAGGTCAGGGGATTCGAGAGATGTCACCCTAGCTGCAGGCAGGTGTTCATTAAGGTAGACCCCCAGCCCATGCATATGGACAGTGGAACCCTTCCTTGAGGGGAATATAGCCAGGGACCGAGAAGTCAGAGGAGGGAATTGATGGGTTGAAGTTAGTCTCACAGAGCAAAATAAGAAAGGAAAGGTAATTCCATCATCTGAATTATATGGGATTTCACTTATGGCTTTGCCACCGCATCGGGAGTGAAAGAAATTGGAGAATTTTCCGTTTTCTTCTGAATCATTTCAATTATATTTTGTTGCTGTTTCCGGAGTTCCAACAACTGCTGCTGTTGTTGTTGTTGTTGCTACGTGCGCCACAGCAAATAAAGGGATTTTTACTTCGTTGCATAAGTTTCGACTCCTCGTAGCCACTGTTAGAACTCGATTCTAACGGTTTCAATATTATGCCTCGACTGACTCTAACGGTACTTTAACGAACACTCTATCAGAATTTTGAACTCAGTTCTTTATTTAAGGCATCTTGCCGAATTCATTTATCTTACCGTGGATGACATATTTACTCCACAACAAAAACATATATAAATATATATGTAACACCAATCCTGACACCACAAAACCGATGTCTCTACAAGACCGGCCGTTGGTCCTGTCCTGTCCTGGTCTAGTATTACAGATTTAGTCAAAGTCTTCGGTTCACAATGTCGGTTCGATTCCATTTTCCTGTCACGTCGTGATTTTTGTTTATTCTGGAGCTCAGTTAACAAATCGTAGATACCAAAACATTCAGCTGGCCTGCCTGTAAGTTCGTTGAAGTGAGAATCGAGCCAAGCAGATAAATAAAGTATGAACAAGGCGATTCGAGTTCAACGAAAATTTATATATGTGTATAAAAAAAGAAAGCAAAAGGAAGGGGGACACAAATAACGGTGTTTCTTTTCCAAGAAAATCATGTATATATGAAATAAATGCCATAAACAAAACCAAAGGAATTAAAATATTGCAAATAATTCCGAAAGGAGATGTAGTTTTCGGGTTCACCTTTTTTGCTCTTAGTAGTCACCGTACTTATTTCACTATCAGTGTATGAGGCAGTGTACTGGCAGTTCTGCGTGAAGATTACAGATATTGCTTAATTACAGCAGCAGTGGACCCTTTCCTCTCTCTCTGGCTCTTTCTGGCTCTCTCTCTCTCTCACTATCTATCTATCTATCTATCTATCTATCTCTCCATATTCAACTCTATATCACTGCCTCGACTAGCCTCAATTAACCTTGATTTTCCCTCATCTCCACTCATCTGTCTGTGCTCGCGCAAACACGCGTTTAAATAAAAACAGGTGGTGGTGACAGAATTCGGACAGTTCTAAAACTTAGAATATATTCTGATTAGTGACTTCCTCTCCTTATTCGACCACACCAACCCACTCTATGACATACTTTTTAAGTACAATTTCAACTCTCCCGGGAATAAACAATTTACTCTTTATCTATTTTTTCAAAGTCGTACATAATACAATTTTGTTGGCATTTTCTATTAATCACTCTGATGAAGCACAGATTGCCGGGACACAAACTTCACCATCTCAAGGGTGACAACTGCCCTTCGCCATATAGAGTACTGTGCAAAAGTATTAGGACAAGAACTATTTTATCTTTTATAAGGCATATTGACAGAAAATAAACAATTTAATTAAAGTAATTTTAGTTGATTTACTCCACAAATGCTTTAACAAGAAAAAAATACTTATTATAAAATATATTTAATATTTATTATGATAGCCTTTTGCTTTGATCACAGAAAATTTCACACGAACTGAAACAAAATCACTTCTACTGTTAATGAGGTTTTGCGGCCAATCCACGTATCAACTTCTTTTCTCGGCCTATGTTAAAATCAATTCATAAAAATGTCCTACCTATCTTTGAAACATTATCAATTTAACTACCAGTGCGACACTGTCTACATAGGTAGGACCACTCTGCTGTGTTTGTGGGTGTTATGTGTGTTTGTTTTTATTTTTATTTATTCATTCATTTATTTCTTTATTATTTTTCAACGAGTGAGAACATCATAAAGTTTTCTTCACGAAACTTTGAAGTCGGCATGAATCTGTTCTATTAAAGGGACAAATTCTTTGTACACACACACACACACACACGCGCACACACACACACACACACACACACACATATATGCGAGTGAGTGAGTGTGTGAGTGAGTGAGTGAGTGATTAATTAATTAATATATGACAACTTGGAGTTTTTATATTATTATTTGTTCTGTAGTGCAGTGGATATCGGCTGGAAACGAGAAATCGGAGAGCCAAGTTCAAATTCCAGTTGAATTCGCTGCATTCACTTACCCGCAAATACCCTTAGGAAATGTATTAATCCGTCTCTTATCCCTCCAGCCATGGGTTAAATAGTTAAGAATATTGGGTTCTACAGCCTTGGTTGGCATCCATTTTGCTGCAGAAAGTAATGACAACCTACCACGGGAGAATCTTCTGCCAGTTCAATCATGTCTCGAAAGAGACATGATCATCCAAACATGTATCACCTATAGCATTTAACTGCCTAACTGATATTTACGGTTAGTCAATTAAGTGCCATACGTGATACACGCTTGGCGATCATGTCTCGAAAAAGACATGACTGACTGGGCAGAAGATTATCCCGCAGTTGGTTGCCACTGCTTTCTGTCCTGTTATTTAACCCATAACTGGAGGGAAGAGATAGACTAATACTCTTCCCAAGGGTATGTGCGCGTAAGTGATATTTATGGTATATGTCGAATTTTCATCAAAATTTAAATCATTATATATATATATATATATATATATATATATATATATATATATGCGTGTGTAGATATGTGTGTTTATGTGTGTATATGTGCGGGTAGGTGCGTGTCTGTAGGAGTGTTTGGTAATTAAAATTTTAGATGCAGTTTGGCAATTTCTTTTGACAGATTGGTCGAAGACCCCCCAGAAAGTTTTTTGTCGTGTTTGCATGTACGGCCCAATAAAAAGTCTTTGCAGTGACGATATGATTGAGGTTCATAGTCTTCCAACATGCAATGATCGGTTAAAACTTTGGGACACGTACAATTTTGATTGATGTTGGCAGAATATTGTTGGAATGACGTTCATGTTATTCTCTTTGGTTTCTACTTTCATCCGATATGTCACACAATCGCCAGTGGGTTTTGCTTTGATGTGTTTTCCTCGTAACAAAAATGACAGAAGAGAAACAAGTTTTTCGTATCGATGTTTTTGACTCACACGACTCAGTTTTGACACCAACTAGAAGTGGAACGAAAACATAAAAATAAAACTGTATGTGAATCAAAATTCAGCATTTCGAACTCGAACGGTGGAACTACTTCAGTAATTCCGTATGACACGGAAGTCTATGGGAGCTTTTCTGGATCGAACAATAGTAACAGATATTAATTTTTATAATTGTGGATCACACCGGATTATGTGCCCTCTGATTAAAACTGTAATTATGATCAGTTCAGCTTCAGTCTGTCAGTTAAGTGCCATACGTGATACACACTTAGGAGATCATGTCTCGAAAGAGACATGAATGACAGGGCAGAAGATTTTTTTCGCAGGTTGCCATTACTTTCTATTGTAACCAAGACTATAGAACCCAATCTATCATCTTATTTTAACCCATAGCTGGAGAGAGAAGCGACGGATTAATACTTGCACGTAAATGAAAATAAGGAATTCCTCTGGATTTATCCACTCCTTCACAACGCACATTCGTATCAGCACAGGTGAATTACAAGCCTTGGGTTCGACTTGTGAAGAATCATAAATGTGTTTGAGTAGCAGTCCAAATCAGAGTTAAGTTAAACACCAAAGTAGAATTCATAATTTCTAGAAAAAGACAGATATCTACTTAAATATTAATCAATGCTTAACTATAGCAATCGCAAATTTACCATTATTGCTGAATTTTTTATCAATATATATATGACCCTGTAACTGAACCACATTTCACTGCCTTGTGATGGTGCATTGATCACCAAAACTTCATAGCGTTTGATTTGCACTATATTATTATTATTATATATATATATATAATTAATGCAAACAAATTGGCTGAGCAGGTTCATGCCGACTTCGAAGTTTCGAAAGACACTGTTATGTTGTCATCACTCGTCAGGGCTATCGTCGTGGTTTCCTCACGGAAGTTCGCAGTCGGTTTGAACTTGCTCAGTTACCAAAATTCTTTGCATTAATTCTATCCACGCTTTATCACAACTCCGATATAGAATACTTTACAATAAAATAATATATATATAAAAAAAAGAGAAAATAATCTGCTACAGGGAATCATAAAGATTTAGATGGTTGTAAATTTTGTTCAAGTCTGATAAATCGAACAAAATCTACACTATATTCAGTCAGTCAGTTAAGTGCCATACGCGATACACGCTTTGGGCGATCATGTCTGACTGGGCAGAAGATTATTCCGCAGTAAGTTGCCATTGCTTTCTGCAGTAGACTGGTTGCCAGCCAAGGCTATAGAACTCAATCTGTCCTATTATTTAACCCATAACCGGGGGGAAGAGATTACATTTATTTCCTTAAAAACAAAATTATCAGCAATTACAAAGTAGATAGAGACAACAACACAATATCTGATATGGGCAGGGATACGGCCAAGATTGCCTGTGATTTAAATATTGCTGAATGACAGCTCTCGCCGTCCTTATCCAAAAAAAAAAAAAATAATAATAACCCAAGTATATTAAAATCTATTCAACCACCATCATACTATTATAAAGCAAATACTCAAAATTGTTAACACAAGAATTAACCGATTAACGCCCAACCTCAACATTTTCAATGAAAATAAAAAAATATAAACAACGCCCTTCGGGAAAGCTGTTTCAAGAATAAATTGGTATCTTATAAATTTTAAACAATCTTTTGCCAAAAATAAGTCTAGAAAAAGGGAAGTAATATGGTTTAAACCGCATTCTGTAGACTAAAAAATATTAATATAGAAAAATATTTTCTTAAACTAGTCAGTAAACATTTCAACATCCATGAAAGAAAATCCTCAATAGAAATACTTTTAAAATTAGCTACTCCTGAACTCACAATATGGACAGTAATGTCAGTTCCCATAATAATCAAATTTTAAAGAATTTAGATAATATCAACACAAAAGCAGGTATTTTAAATTCCTACAATTGTAGATCCGTTAACAACTGTCCGGTGGGAGGCAAATGTAGATCTACTCCAGTTAATCTACCAAGCACAAATCTCCCCAACAAATAACATGAAGAATTATCAAATTTACATTGGTATTTCTGCAGGTGAATTTGAACAACGATACTATACTCACAAACACTCCTTTTCTGACCCCAATCTAATATTTCAAACACACCTTTCCCGGAGATTTTGGGAAATGAAAGAAGAGGGACTAAACCCCATAGTAAAATGGAAACTAATAAGTTCAGCCCGCAGCACTAAAAACATTTACGATAGATGCAATCTATGTTTAGTTGAAGAAAATTAAAATAATAAAGTAGCCTAAAAAAATCTATTTTTAAATTTACGTTTAGTAATTATGATCAGTTCAGCTTCAGTCTGTCAGTTAAATGCCATACGTGATACACACTTGGGATACACACTCGAAAGAGACAGGGCAGAAGATTATCCCGCAGTAGGTTACCATTGCTTTCTGCGGTACACTAGTTGCCAACTAAGGCTATAGAACCCAATCTATACTGTTATTTGACTCATTTAGAAGGGAAAGAGATGTATTATATTATTAAGTAGTAATTAGTAGGGGATCAGTTTATTACTTTATAACAATATAAAACCGATCTCCCACTTTATGACCAGTAGAAGCCTTAATCATGATTCCAACTATTATATTCAGTCAGTCAGTTAAATGACATACGTGATACACACTTGGGAGATCATGTCTCGAAAGAGACATGAATGACAGGACAGAAGATTTTTTTCGCAGGTTGCCATTACTTTCTATTGTAACACGTAAAATTCATAAGTAAATGCCGTCATAAATATAATTTTTTAAATTTTAAATCTTAATAAAAAAAAAACCTAAATGTAATCCAAGCTTTCTTTCCCTCTTCTTAATCACTGTAGTACTAAACAACCATATAGATAAAAATTTTCAGCTCTTATTTTTTCTGATACTATCCCCTGACTAGCAACTGATAATAAATTCTAAATTTTATTTTTTAATCTCCGAAACTTCCCTTCTGTTGGTGGGGGGTCTTACTCAGGAGAGGTACCTGCGAAGTGTCGAACCACTTCTAATGATACTCTTGATGTTATATGGACCACAGATCCTTTGTATTTTCTCTGATAACCACTCCACTTAGGGTAGACAGAACGAGGCTGTTTTCTGAGAGTTGTTATCCTCATGCACCCTCCCTTCCATGTTTGTTGGAGTTGTTGTCATGTACCCTGGATAAATGATTCGTTGTAGGGTACTGCTTATACTGACCATTTCCTGTTCGTATGTCTCTGAGTTGCCGCTTAAGACTTTTGCTCGATGTTGCAGGCAACGGGCGATTCCTTTCTTTATATTGTATGGGTGGTGGGAGTTGAAGTTGAAGTATTGTCTGGTGAATGTTGGCTTGCGGTATACGGATGTCTAGAAGCCCATCTCTGTTCGAGTTATTGAACTGTGCTGATGAACTGTGTCGATGGTTCAGTAGCGTCTGGACCTCCTCCTGGTGTCGTCAAAGTACGAAGGTGTCATCACCGTATCTCAACCATAGAGTTGGCTTTAGAACTGTTGATTCTAATGACATCTCTTCAAGGTATTCCATGTATATGTTAGTCAGTGATGGTGATAATGGCGAGCGAGCCCATAGCTAAGCCTTCATCCTGCCGATACATGTCTGATCCTAATCCGAAGTGTGTTGTTTGTGTGCAGAAAGTCAGCATTTTCATCAGGTTATCTAGTGGAATACTGGTAGGTTCTCTTAGGGATGAGTCCGGGGCCATTCTGTCGCTGATTTTTGATAGTGCCCCCACCGTGGGTACCGTGGTGAACAGACTCACCACATCTAGGCTCACCATTTGGTTGCATTGGAGGGGGGTATCTTTGATAAGTTCCACGAAGTGGGTGAAGTTTTGAACATACGATGGTGACTTTCCTACCAGTGGGTCAACTATATCTACAAGGAAGCAACTCAGGGCGTTGCACACCGAGCCTAGGCTGCTAATACTAGGTCTGAGCGGAATACCGTCTTTGTGAATCGTAAGTAAACCATACATGTGAGGTAGCTTGTTGTAACGTTGAGATAACTACCTGTTATTATCCTTGTTCTTTGATAAACATGTCGAATTTCGCACCAAAGAAGGTGTATTTACGGGGAATTTTACTGTACTACTTTATTTAAAAGAAATCTGAAACTGAAGCACTTAGAGTTCTTGTTAGGACTTACAGACAGCAACAATGCTATGTCGGAAACAGCACGCAGAGATTGGTTTAAACGATTAAAAATAAAGATTTTGATGGTAAAGATAAAGCACGCTCTGGCTCATAGAAAACGTTTGAAGACGAAGAATTGAAGGCATTACTTAATGAAAACTCATATCAGGCGCAAGTTGAACTTGCAGACTCATTTGGAGTTGATCACACAACAGTTTCGAAACCTTTGAAAGCATTAGGAATGATTAAAAAGTAAGGACATTGGGTGCCGTACGAGTTGATGCCAAAAGACAGCTGTTTCAATGGCAAAAAAGGAAAGGATTTTTTTAACGTCAGTGGCGATGAAAAGTAGATACACTACGATAACCGTAGCCGTAGAAGTTCGTGGTGTAATTTCGATAGAATATTTTAGCCTTTTTGTGCGTAATTTTTAGATAGCTTCACGATTCCGTCCTCCTAAAATTTGGCATCTTTCTGGCCGATAAACACGTCTCAATTGTTTTTACAGGCTTCCAGAGAATTGAAGTTTTACCCATTAGAAGAATTTTGTCAAAACCGAAATAAGGGACAATCCGAATATACAGGATCAGGTGAATAGAACTGGTAAAGTTGGACATTGCAGTCAAGCTATACTAATTTATGACGGATTTGCAAAGAAATATGAGTTCTAGCGTTGTAATACTATTCCACCGTTCATCGATTTTTGCCTTTAATCTGTCCAAATGAGGAATGGTTCTTGTCTGTTTGATTTTGCAGGAGATCACAATGCACAATGTATAAAATTCTTCAGTGCAGACGAGATTTTGGATTTTAATGGTGGTTCATTTAGCTTACCACGGGACTTTCTTAAGTAACGTTATCCTAAACAAACTATTTTTTATTACATTTCAAAAATAGTTTGTTTTTGCTGGGTTTGAGAGGAGAATCACAGATGCAAATTCGGTCCATTCATTGTTTTAATGTGACGACCAAACACCGTCTTTTCAGATGTCTTACACACTAATGATAGAATCAAGATATTGACATTCCACAATACGTCAAATAAAAGGTTAGAAAGAAAACCCTCATCAGTATTAGAAAAAGCGACAGCAGATACTGAACTTGAGAAAACTATTTTCTTGATAAACCGTTTTTAAAAAAGAGATTTTATAAATTTCAATCGAAAATTGTACTGGCTGTCAAATGTTTTCTTGTAAAGAAATGGTTAATATTAACGTTACCATTACAATGCTCATATGTGATATTTGAAGTAACTTTGCGATGCCTCGTGTCGGTTGACGGTAATTAGTTTTAATCAGTGTGTCGATTGCAGGCTTGATTTGGAATGAACAGGTAGGGAAAAACATCAGGAGAACATAAGATTGATCTTAAAGAGGAAGATGGTTCTACGAACGTAAATGAGCGGGCATGTTGTAATATATTTTAAAAATAGTGTGTGGTGGCGATTAATACTCACCCTACGAACTACATTAAATTATTAACTAGTATTTTGCAACAACCAGCCATTTTGGCATATGCAGATTGCTTACTCGCGATAGAAATTAGAAAATTTTACTTGATTTTGTTTCAAGCATTTATTTTAAACCAGGAATAAAAAAAAAATAATAATATTGCGTAACTTGTGATTCTGTTTCTTTAATTCCAACAAAAATATGGAAGATGCCGAAACCAAACTGTGTATTTTTGTTAGTCAGAAATGTTGGGTTCTAATATTTGCTAGAAAAATAAATCGATTATTGGCAATATATATATATATATATATATATATATATATATATATATATATATATATATAAGAAAAAACTGCAGGCTTTTAGCCATGATGCCGCCTTCCATTTCTCTTCTATAAAACATAAAATGCCTTAGTTTATGTTCGCTACTCAAATTTATTCGATGAAGTCGATTCCTTATTTTCGTTTGTCGTAAACTTTTTTGGTGTTTCAGTTACCTTATATTGGCTCGTAACTCTCGTTCGTCTAACGCCGTATAATTTTATTTTTTCTCTGGAAAACATTTTTAATGGAATCATTCAATCCATTTCGTCTGTGGCATCGACATATTGGTAAAATTACTTTGAAAACTTAATGGAATAATTACATTCTCTTTCTACCAAAACAGTTATTTTTTTCTCATATATATATATATATATATATATATATATATATATATATATTGATTGTTTAATACTTAGTTTTTGGTCACAATAAGGTTAGACCAAGGCACGTTTGTATTAAAAAGTGTTCAATACAATTATATTGTAGAACTTTTGAATATTTTCCATTTGTAAATGAGTTATTACGCGTCCTAGATTTCTACCATGAGTGGTGTCTTCAGGCGATCTTTAATAACTGATTTTACTGTTTACCGTATTTCTTTTTAAGAACGCTCACGTGTCAGAAAATTTATGAACGCGCAATTTTTAAATTAAAATGAACTATTGCGTTTTCATCCATGGTTGTATAAACCTAATAGGTATTTTTAGTATGGTTACACTTAGTCATAATTTCCGTTCTTTCATTCAACAGTTCGTTTTACATATTTTGACACCGTTGTAAGGCTTGGCTGTTTTTACAATACATCACGTTATGTCTGGGTTTTTTCCATATTTTGATTTTAATTTCCACACGTGGCTAGCCAATTTTGTACAGTTTTTTAAGTTTTTTATTTTGATTGTTGACCTATGGTTAAACTAACTGGTCTTAAAGATGTCTTTGGTTGAACCCAAATATATTTGATTTTGGCCATTTGGGTCATGTACCTTTGCCTTGTAAGTAATTTCTTTTGTGTTGCAAAGTCCTTGAAGTGGACTTTTATTTTCGTCCCTGCAGTTGCATACTTTATTAGTGGTTTTGTTTTGTACAATGATATTTAAGTTTCTAGCGTTTTGTTTTTATATGAAACTATCTAAATTACTAGTGCAACTATAATTTAGCTTGACTGTGTTTCTGTTGAAAATTTTGTTTAGTTCTGATTCTTTTGGAAAGTGTCTATCTATCAGTTTAAAAAATATTTGTCCTATTTTGGTCTTTACATTTAAATTAAATGGTGGGTTGAACCAGATAATGTTTCGTTTTCTATTATCATTTTTTGTTTGTCTGTTTGGTTGAGAATTATATTGTAAAATGTTTTTATGGCCGGATTTTCTTAGTGCATCCTCATAGATATTTTTCTTTTCATTGAATATTGATTTGTAAATGTGTTTAATTATACTTTTTGGATGATTGAAATTTGTATTTATGTATGATAACTTAGTGTTAGTTTTCATGTATGGCGAGATACACACACACACATATATATATATATATATATATATATATATATATATATATATATATATTGGGTATTTTGGCTGCAGTCCTTCTTTAATGTAAGTTTCGTTAAAAATGACAGACAGGATCGTGTGATTCATTTTTTATACGATTTTTCATGTGATCTTAAAAGATCACATGAAAAATCGTATAAAAAATTATTTTTATATTTGTCTATATAATTATTGTCTATATATTGGATATAAAAACTATTTTTTTTTCTTTTCAGTAAATAAATTATAATGATATTGGTCGAATGTTTTAGTCATTCAAGCTCTTTCTGTCATATTCTTATGTAGGACAATTTTTACTTTACTTTTAACTAAATATCTAGATTGTTTTATGTATGTACTAGCAGTATTGCCCGGCGTTGCTCTGGTGTAATGAAAGCTTTAAAACTAATCCATGATCCTGGAGCTCAAACTCTTTGGACGTTGGTACGAAAGACTAAAAAGCAGTAGTTGTTTCCAGTTAAAGCGAAACCGTAGACTGAAAGAAAAATGAATGGATGTAAGTCAAATTTTGATTCCCTGGTATCCATATCAAATAAGGTTTTTCGTTGTAAATTGAATTTTGAAGGCTAAATAAGTCCTCTGGAGAAAATGGTATCATGGCTGAGACTAAGAACTACAATTATATCTATTTAGAGCCAAATCCGAAGCAAAAACTAATATAAAAGAGGGCTGAAAAATACAGTCATACAGGCAGATAAACAGACACACACACACACAAACATATTGCCTTATATATATATATATATATATATATATATATATATATATTATCGATCTTCTGCACTATTTTAAAAACTGCAACCTTGAAACATCTGAATATCGTTTCTTATGTCTTTGTCTATGAGTGTATGAAATTTGATTAAAATCGGACTACTCCTTCTATAACCAGATTTTTTCGATTATCGATTTTCGATATTTATCGGGGGCACATCGACATAAAACCTAGCTAAGAACACTCGCAGACGCTTATATTACAACTGAGTAAATTTTCAAGAAAATCAGTTCAGCCGTTTTGTAGTCTATATGTAACGGACACACACACACACACACACACATACACACACACACACATACACACACAAAGACACACACACACACAGACACACACACACACAGACAAAGTTCCATTTATAACTAAGTTTAGATCTTAAGTTATAGGAATGTCTTATTTTGAAACAGTGTGGCCGTGTTTATAGCTGATATTATTGAGGGTTAGCTTTTTCATTTGTTATTAATAATGATTACATTATTTTTAGCTTTTTCTTTACATGGGGATGATGCGATTAAATTTGTATTATCGACAAGTATGTTTTGGATGTTCGTTGTGGTGCAGTGGATATAAGCTCGGAACGTGAAATCGGGGAGCCGATTTCGAATTCCAGTTGAATTCGTTGCATTCACTTCCGCGCAAATACCCTTGGAAAAGGTATTAATCCGTCTCTTCCCTCCAATGATGGGTTAAATAACAGGACAGATTGGGTTCTATAGCCTTTTTTGGCAAGCAGTCTACCGCAGAAAGTAATGACAAACTACTGCGGGGTAAACTTCTATCCCGTCAGTTATGTCCCTTACAAGACATGATCGCCCAATCGTGTATCACGTATGGCACTTAAATGACTGATGTTATGGACGGATTTTATTAGGTCTTCCTGTGTATCTAAATAAGACCAGCAAATAGAGTTACGATCCAAGATATGTAACGTGAGTCTTCTTATTAAACATGTTGGAGTATATCCAATATAATTATTTGCAAATTTGAATTGATCATGAACACAGTTCTTTAAGGAACGATTAGTAAATAATATTGGCTCTCTGCAATTTAGAGCTTGCATTTGTCTTTCATTTTTAACGAAAATTTCATATATATATATATATTATCCGCAGACAGTCGTAATTCGCTGTATCACGGCTCTTCAGTACGGTGAGATATTCGATTTCTTCTAGCCAGGATTGAAACTCAACCGAATTGACATCAATCGGCGATTAAATGTATATATATATGTATATATAAACATAAACCCCGTCAACATTTTCTCTGTGATTAACAGTTTATTGCTAATAGAAACAAAGTTAAACAATCATCGGACATTGGTTTACCTAACGATTCATTCACTTACTCTTTTCGTATGAATTGTGGCATACCAATAACGAGATATTCTCATGGTATGGAGTAAAATGATGCTTTTCAGATTAATTCTGTTTTCCGTTGTCACAATTATTGACTAAACTTTAACACACACACGCACACACACATTATCTCTCTCTCTCTCTCTATATATATATATATAGCCATCCGCAGACAGATCTGTTTCGCTGTATCACAGCTCATATATATACATATGGTGGGAAGTGTTTGTATATGATTATGTGTATAAGAGATAAATATGTATCTAATCTAAATAAAACACACACACACACACACACACACACACACACACACATATATATATATATATATATATATATATAATGATTTTATATGTAAGTAATAATATTTCTGTTTGAGAAAAAATGGTTCTTTTGTGAATTATTTCCATAGATCTGCGCTTCAATGAGTTCAGTTAGCAAAGAAAAAAAAATTCCGACCATTGGCAAATTCATTTTTACAATTTGCAACCCGCGTGTCTCAGTCTCGAAATTCAAAGGATTTAGAAACAAAATGCATGGATGCAAGTAAAAGAAGAAAAAACTAAAATAAAATCGAAAGCGTGCACATCTATGTGCATTGTGCATATATTTACGTTTGTATGAATGTGCGTGCATCTGTGGTTACTGCCCGGCATTTTCATATCAATTTGCATCTGAATGTAAGCCAATACATAATGCTTTTACAGTTACAATATAGCGTTGAATATAAAAATCTCTTTCTTTCACTTTTAATTTCAGAAAGACGAAGTGAGCAGATAAAATGAACGTTTCTATTATTTGCATAGAAAATATGGAATGTCTGCTGTCGATTGTTGGTTAGTGAAGTTGTTTTGCAAACAACTTCCATAGTTTAATCCACATCTTTTATGCATGATGACCCTTCAAAATATGCCATTATGTTCTTGTCCTCTACAACATCCTCCTCTTGTCGGTCTTGTCAACATATCCCTCTTTACTATTCCATTGTATTTCTCCTTTGCCAAACATTCCACCAAATTCATTTTTTCTGAATTATTCTCTATGGCTGTTAAATGCTCTAAGCTCATCTTTGAACAAATGTCCTTTTCTAATTTTAAGTCTTACTGTCGTCCTCGTTCTCATTGGATTGAATACTCCCTTGTCTCTCAAATGTTCTGTCCATGGTTTTCTTAATATTAATCCGTACAATCGTGCTCTCGGTCCCTCGATACCCCATACTTTCGGTCTTTTGCGATTTCTAAGCTACGGTTAGAAAATCACATCTCTGTCACTTCCAGTCTCTACTTCATTTGACAAAAAAATTATCCATCATCCATTGTCATACACGAAGACATAATATAGCAGTTTGTCATTCTTTTTGTTTTATTTTAACGGAACTTCCCCGTCTTTCGACTTTTCTATGCACATTCAGATATCTGTGTTACATTTTCCATTGCAGCTTACTACTCTCTCCAGATAATTAAATTTCTTATAGGGAACTACCGCAGGGGGGAAATATGCTAAGAACTGCATGCAATATTTTCAACCGTCAATATACTGCTAGAGAAAATGGCTTACCTCCAGGACGAAAACGGATTCGAACGTGTCTTTCATAACGGTTCAAAAAGAAAAAAACTGGCTTCCCAGTTCACTCATGTAATCAAATAGAACTTTTCTCATATTTAAATGTTACCTGTCAACTAAAAATAGATATTATTTAAATTAAAAAGCGTTATTTAAATTAAAAAGAATTATTTTTTAAATAAAAAGAACATATTTATTTAGGAGGAAAGAAATTAGAGGAACTAATGAAAACAATATTTATAACTATAAACACAACTCAAATACATTATATATATTATATATTATTACATATATTTTACGAACATTTACTGAATCCATTCTTAAAGGATATGATTTATTTTTTATCTAAAACAATTGGGATGTATGTAAAAATGTTCCTAAATCAACATGCGAAAAACCACCAAACATAATGTCAAATACACGCTTACATATACATAATATTATCTGAATCCCACATAAACAAACTAGACTTCTTATACACTTACATACACAAAACATTATATACAGTTTTTTTTATTTAAGCTTTAAAACCTTTAGTTGCTTAAAATGTCGTCTCTCCTTGAATTTTGGACGCCATTAATTATACAACGTTTAACAAGTCGAATGCACATGAAACAGTATTAACCAATGAAAATCAAATAATACAAAAGTAAGAGTATCAGATTTTTCCCTCTTTCTCCATATCTCATTCTCTGGTAAAACTTTAATAAAAGTAAAAATTGTTCGGCGTTTCCTATTTATTCTTTATCTTCTTATTCTGTCTAATTCCGATCCATATTGGATTCCGACTATATCAGACACGGATAAAATCAGAACGAGAAAGCTAGATAGATAAATAGATATATATTTTTTTTAATCGTATCACCCCAAGCAAGGCGGTAACGCCACTGATGTGCAGGGAGCTACGTAATAGTGAAAAGATTGGAAAAGATAAAGCCGGAGACCACATCCTAAACAGGAAACAAGGGATGAGCCTCTTAACCTGTTCAATAGACATGGGTGGAGTGTGAACCGGGCGATACATAGATCTATCTACTCCAATTGAAAAAAAAACAAAAAACAAAGTGAGAAGATTGGAAAAGAGAAAGCCGGAAACCACATCCTAAACAGGGAACAAGGGATGAGCCTCTTAACCTGTTCAATAGACACGGGTGGAGTGTGAACCGGGCGATAGATAGATGTATCTACTCCAGTTGAAATAAAAAACAAAGTGAGAAGATTGAAAAAGAGAAAGCCGGAAACCACATGATATGAACAGACTGAGATAGATAGATAGATAGATAGATAGATAGATAGATAGATAGATAGATAGATAATACCTGGGAGTCACCCCATTAAAAAGTCTGCCTCCTTCTACCGAGCGCTCATAGCTCAGAATCGCCGACTGACGCCAATTCGGTCGGGTTTCAATCATGGGTAAAAAGCAATCGGATGTCTAACCGTACTAATTGAGCTGTGATACAGTAAAAGAGATCTGTCTACAGATGACTATATATATATAGTTATGAATTAATTGTACATTGCGACACAGAAAATTCTGTTTCGCGATAGATTCTCTTCATCAGGCTACGTTTGATGTTGGTTGAACAGATGAGTTAAATTTAAATTACATTGGAAATATATATATATATATATATACACACACACACATATATATATATATATATATATATATATATATATATATATCAGACCACCCGATATCGAATGGCAATTTCAACGAGTGAAACTAACCTCGTGTCTTCGGCGTTCGTAATTATTATGATAAATTATTTGCTTGAGAATGTAAATGTGTCTAAAGACAACGGAAGTAGGGGTGGTAAAAATAAAAAGAAAAAAGAAAAGGAAGAAGGAAAAACGAAGAGAAGAAGAAAGAAAAAGAAGGAAGAGGAAAAGGAGAAAGAGAAAGGAAAAAGTGTGCCGGATTGGCAGACAGAAGCGAGCGCCGGCAAAAAGAGGTGAGAGAAATCGAGGTAAATACATTAATAAAAAGATAAAAATGAAAAGCAAAGTGTCGAGTTTTTTTCCGTTTTCATCTAAAAAGGGGACCTTAATAATGTTAAGATCAAAATAATTTAGGTTAAAAATTTTCCTCAAGAAAAAAAAGAGAGGAAAAAAAGAAAGAAAAAAGAGGAAGTTCATCTATAATATAAGTGAGAATTATATAATTTTTTATTTCATAACAAAGATGTAGTGTAAAAGTCATTTTCAATGATAGTGTATTGAATCCTATTCGCCGTCTCTCTTTTCTTTTCTAGTTCTTCCCTACCCTCCGTATCAATGTCTAAACGACAACCTTCTGGCAAAATCTACTCTCTCTTTTAACCCCCCCTCCTATTATTCTTTCTTATTATATCTTGTTTTTTTCTTTTCTCCATGTAAACTTCCGGTATATGAATTTTTCCTCGCTGAAATGGCCATACGAAATATGTAATTTTCTGAGTTTTGTTTGAATATATATATATATATATATATATATATATATATATATATATATATATATGGAGAGAGAGTGCAGCAGATAATTATCTAAACATATACTTTTAAATATAACAGACAATGAATATCTATTATGTTTAATCATGAGCCGTTCTAAACATCGTATTTTGGATTTAATTTCAGGTCAAAATAAAGACAAAAATTGTCCAACATTTGGATATTGTTTTATTATGCTGGTTCTAAGCTATTCGGTGACTATTATCGTTGCATAACAATGTTTTATGTCAATAAAAGATAAAATCATCTTTGATGGTGGATGTCTTTATGTTACCTCTCTGAAGATGGCTCATGTGAGCCGATAGCTTAATAAAAAATATCAAAATGTTGGACAATTTTTGTCTTTATTTTCACTTGAAATTATAGCAAAAATGCGATCGACTCATGATTAAGCATAATAGACATTCGTTGTCAGTTGAGGAGTATTATCCATCGATATGAAAAGAATTATTTGTTACAGCATTGGAATTCGCCACTCTTTATTCGCATATAACGGAGGAGGAGAGAAAAATAAAAATGAATGCAAAAAACATCTGTGCTCATTCCTAAAGAATAACAGTGAAGAAAAATTAATTCCAAAGGAGATAATTTTGATATTACTATGGGATCTCTGGACTCTACGTAATCTTAAATCTGGTAGGATTATTAATACTATATAACCTCACAGCCTATAAGGAAGTAGATACTAAAGACATTGGATTATATAGAGATGATGAACTTATGATAAGAAATGCCACAAATTTTAAAATATATGAAATTAGAAAAATGATACATAAAGAATTTAAAAACCTTAATTTAAAATAACAATTAAAACAAATATAAAAACGTAGATTTCCTCGATGTTACTTTAGATCTATAGAAAAATATACACCAGCCATACAAAAAACAAATATCAATCCTTTATACATCCACCCGAAGTCGAAACACCCTCCATTTGTTATCAAACATGTACCCTCATTAATAGAATACAGAATTAGTAGAATTTCCACAAATGAAAAAGTACTTAATAAGCATAGCAATTTTATAATACTGCCTTAAAAATAGTAGATATAAAAACCAAAATATTAAATATAATAATATTTCTATTCCTATTTTTTCTTCGGGGGTTACTTTACCCCCGAAGAAAAAATAGGAATAGAAATATTATCTGGTACACACCCCTTTCAACCAAATGACTAGTAGTGAATTAGGGAAAGAATTCCTCACGTTAATTGGGAAACACTTTCCGAAAAATATCCATGAAGTAAGATTTTTAATAAAAACACTATTACATTACGTTACAGTTATATGAACAATCTAGAAATAAATCATAAAAATCACAATAATAATATTTTTAAAATCTTTAACTCAATTAATCAAAACAAACTGATAACGGAAAATAACAATTTAGACAAGAAAAAATGTAATTGTAGAAACCCTATAGATAACCCGTTAGAAAACGGGTGCCTAACGGAATCAATCGTCTATCAATGCAAAATATCTTCAAAGAAAAACCCAAATAATATAAACATTTATATAGGAAGTACTAAGAATACACTAAAACGGCGAGTTTACCAGCACACCCCTTCATTTAATAATAAA